>WNYA01001581.1:17332-67189 GCA_019512145.1 Engystomops pustulosus
TGGTCAGTTTAAGTCAGCAGAATGATAAGGAAGTCCAGTGTGCAGCTTGCAGAGCTACCATCCAGACTCACTACCAGGAAGCAGAGGTGGCCAGCTGCCTGACAACTTGGGACAGTCAGGAGACTAAGCCCCAGGGCAGAGGTCCACTGTCTGGAGTTGGCTCCATCTACCAGCCCAGACTGAAGTTATTACCAAGCTTTGAGTAACCCTTCCTGCAGACCAGCTATCTTCTTCCATCTTTCCAGCCTGTTGACATTAAACTTTAAGCTCCAGTAAAGGACTGTGAGTTGATTTGCACCACGTGCCACCATATGATCCCTGGATCAGGCTGTTCATCACGAGCTCCCCATCCTCCATCACCCAAGGATCCTTATATACCCCTCAGGGGTTGCCCAAGGGAGAAACCTATTCCATCAGCCTCTCCCTCCATTTTTCTTGCACACACCACCTGCCTGCCAGGCTGTAGACTAGTTCTCCGGTCCCAATACCAAGCACTGTGACCATAGTGTGCCCAAGGCGGCATCAGCCAGCAACTCCGGTATTCTGGGCCCTGGTTGCCTCCACCTGTTCTTAGCTGAAAGGAGTGGCACCCGGTGTGGTCTTCTGCTGCTGTAGCCCATCTGCCTCAAAGTTCGACGTACTGTGCGTTCAGAGATGCTCTTCTGCCTACCTTGCTTGTAACGGGTGGCGATTTGAGTATCTGTTACCTTTCTATCAGCTCGAACCAGTCTGCCCATTCTCCTCTGACCTCTGGCATCAACAAGGCATTTCCGCCCACAGAACTGCCGCTCACTGGATGTTTTTTCTTTTTCGGACCATAGTTGATTTGCACCACGTGCCACCATATGATCCCTGGATCAGGCTGTTCATCACGAGCTCCCCATCCTCCACCACCCAAGGATCCTTATATCCCCTGCTGGGTTGCCCCAGGGGGCAACCTATTCCATCAGCCTCTCCCTCCATTTTTCTTGCACACACCACCTGCCTGCCAGGCTGTAGACTAGTTCTCCGGTCCCAATACCAAGCACTGTGACCATAGTGTGCCCAAGGCGGCATCAGCCAGCAACTCCGGTATTCTGGGCCCTGGTTGCCTCCAACCACCCGAAGAAAGGCTAGGCCCTGGTGGGGGATGTTGCAAATGTATTTTTTTTTCATTCACATCCTGACTTATGGCAGTTTACAGGTTTTCACTTTAACAGAAAGACTACAATTAGCATTAAATAAAGTGAAGAAAAGGGGTGTTATTGGGTATGGGGTTAAACAAATTATTAGTTTAAAGTGCTTTGGTACTAACAAGAAAGTTTAGCAGGGTAAGTACAATCCCTAAATAGGGTCACCCATTTTGTACTCATCCCAGGAGCCCAGGGTCATGTGACTGTGTTGTAGCAGGACCCATGGCTTTATGTAATGTCCTATGTCCTGCTGGTTTCCTGCAGGTCAGAGGACCGTGCAGTCTTTGCTATCTGCACACCACCCCTATATAAATGGTTGGAGGAGGGTGTGGTTATTCTCAGAAATCCACAGAACATGAAACTTTACAAGAAGTCCTGTGTCCAGCTGCCAGCGTGCCAGGTGACCCATGGCTCCCACGGACTGCATTAAAAGTTTATCAGGGTAAGTATCTTCACATAAATCACAGTGACAATACAACCTTTAACTATAATAAAACAGACCATTAGACATATAGGGCAAGGACAGAATAATCAGCTAATATTCATAACCCAACCATTGTTGGAATGGCACTACTTGGACAATGGAAGTAAAAGTTATCCTTAAATGGGGTTTGCCCATGAAATAAAGTTCTCAAATTTTAATCCCCTAGTGATGTTTACCCAATAAAGTTTTACTTTAAGAAATTTTACTCAGTTTTATGGCTGTTTTAGCTCAGATAACTCAGAGATGGTCATAAGATTCCAGAGTGTGAGCAGGGACTCTAAGCAGACACTTAATGATCCCTCAAGTGCTATAAGATGTGCTTAGATTATCAGGGTACAGAGTTTATCTACACTTTCATTTAGCTTTTGAACATCACTAGTATCTGACACATAGAAAATGAGAGATGAGACAGATCAGAGATTAGAAAAAAGGAGATCCATGAGATGGATATAACACACAATGGCACTCTCAACTCTGCTATATCTCAGCTATAACACACACAATGAGCTCTGCTACATGCCACCTTCCCTGCTATAAAGAAGGATCTTATCTGTAATTTGTAGAGTACAACAATGCCAGAGTTGTCAGGACTGTGGATACAGATGTCTCCTACACAGAATAGTTAGGTACAAGATCTCTCTCAGGTCCCTTCATTCCACAAGGTATCATGGGAACTATGGTAGAGTGAATTGGACTCAGCTTCAGGGCAGATACAGGAAGTGGTTAGTCTCTGCCCACTTCACCTCTGGTGATTAAGATTTTTGTTTTCAGAACAGCAAATGTAATAGATCTGCAAATAAAAGGGTAAGCAGAACAATATGGGCATTGTTCAGTTTTTTTTAAAGCGGAATAACGGATGAGAATTTGGTAAAATTTTTGGAGTTACCCTTTAAATGTATAAACTATGTAATGATGAGGTTTGTTTAGGGCGAGGCTTGCTATCATTCAATGGACTACTCAAGTTCATTTTCTGTTAAAGTAATTTAAAAATTAATCTTGGGAATGAAAATATCATAGAATTATCAATATGAATTTGTTATGTGTTTATTTACCCAAAGTGAAAATGCGTAGATTTAGCTCCTCAATTGAGCTATTTTCAAGCTGGACCATCACATTTTCACTTTGAGTGAATAAACACCTTTTCTTCACCAGGAGTACACCTTCATTTCCATTTTTTCTGAGTTTTATCTACTTACCAGTGAGTCAGGTTTGCTGAGGCCTGCACCCAATTATAATGATGTGCTACTCCAAAAATTGATTTTTTTTTGGTAGATTTGTTATGTAATGTTGTGGAAATCCTATGCAGTATAGTTTTGTATGGCAAAATACACTTGATGTATTGCTGAATGAAAAATAACCTGAATGGATCCAGTGTTGAAATTTTTTATTTTATATTTTTAAGTTTCTTCTTAATATAGGGATCCTCTAGTTGTCATTTACTTGGGAGTAGGTCATATAACTAGTTGGGGAAAGAACAGTTCAATTATCATCCACACTGTTCCACTAGAAAGATGAGTTGTGTGTATGTAGGAACCTGTAGAAACACACGTATATACATGTTTAGTGCTATCCCTGTTTCATGTAAGATAAAGGTCAGAGAGTGTTGGTTACATCTTACCCTATTTTCCCACATTCTGAAAGGTATTATGTCACGACTGGTAACAGGAGGTGCACTGAGTATGCACACCATACGGAACATTTTAATTAGATCATGTGTTAGGTACTCCATTCAGAGCATGCTTTTGTATAGCTCAGTCAGGACACTGTTTGCACAACAAATGGTCTGGAAGATGACTGTTCCACTCATGGGCATGACGTTTTGCATGGTGGGTTGTCATATAAAGTAATTATTACCTGATGTATTTCCGTGTTAAATGGTCATGTGTTTTTGACTGCCTATGTGTATAAATTCACTTTGTAACATTTTACTTGAAAAAGGCTCAAGTCCAAAATGTTGCATACTTATATATTTAAAGGTATAGAGTGCTGGCTAATATTTTGGTAAATAATAAAGGGACACTGTCACCAGTGATTATGCCACTAAGCTACCAGCACTCTCAGCAGTTTGAAATCAGTATGAAATATTATTTCTATTATTCCTTCTTTTTATTTTCGTCCATCTCTGCTGTGCTATCAATCCTATGATACTACAGCACAGACAGGGCCATCAATGGCAGCACTATGATTGTCTTCTCCATTCTGTGTATTTGGTCAGGAAGACTAAGCAGGTAGCCTTTCTATTTATCACCAGTAACTGTGATCAGTGTTTCTGCCCTCCTATGGAAAGCCTTTGTGGTAAAGTCTAGGTAATTAAAATACAGGAAGATCAGATGCCTGTAATGAATGGAAAATAATTTGTGAGATACTGACATAATTGAGAAATTATGGAGTGGCTGGAGTGTCCCATTAAAGATTAATAACTCAAATTGTTGCATTCTTGCAGCAATGTATTAAGTTGGACAACCCCTTTAAATGACTTCAAGAAAGGGAATGGTGGACACATCTGTAAATAACATAACATAACCTGTTAAAAAACTTTTATTGCTGAAAGCCAACATTTTTAGTCCACAGTGACAGTCATGTCTGAAATTATTCAACTACAGCTGTGCCCCCATCAGTGCAAATGTCCAGAACCTTTAACCATTTTGACTCACTGAGCCTTTATTTACTGAATGTAATAAGCAAAATGGATTTTAAGAAGGCCCAACTGGAAGAGTTGTGTCCGTGGGTACTTGTCCTACATCAATAGAAATAACTTTTCCATCAGTTGGTTCCTCATCGGCCCATGCATGAAGAAGACTGTAATGGCAATAGTCCAGATTGACTACCTTTAAGAGGTCAAGGCCGGAGATTGTTTTCCAATCATTACGTGAAGGGATGCGAATTTCAGAAATGTTTTTACTGCCAGGTGAGAACCCAAAGAATTTCTTGATGTTTTGCATTGCGTAAACTTTTGAGTGCTGATCTGCGGCTTGCTCAAACAAGGTTTGTTCATTGTTGACATAGCTGGTCCAGTACCTCAAATGAAGGTAAGTGAGAGGAGAACAGCACCTAGCGACACACAGGATTAGGAAGAAAATGACAGCCACAAGTGCTATCAGAAGCCATCCACTGACCTGTAAGACACCAAATATTAAATAAATAAGCACACAAAAAGTTAAATGACAAAGGAGAGTCTTAAATTATTAACTTATCCATTACTATAAGTTGGCTATACAAATTTGTCAAAAGATGTCTGAACCTGATGATTTTGGTGGCACCTGCTGAACATCTTCCGTTCCCTTGCACATTGCTCCAACAAATAGTGGATAATTGCCGCCATTTAAAAGTAGAATTTGGAGTAGATTGAAAACCGTCTTCATATTAGGAAACATAGTCATAGTTCACAGTATACAAGCTACAGGGTGTTGTAACCTCTGCTGACAGTAGACAAGATCTTATTAAAGTTATGTAAAACGTGTGGAAGGAATTAATGCATGCAATGCCTACACAGGAACCGTCATATCCTGAAATGATAAACGGCATCTTAATGTCTTTCAGACCATTTTGTGATTGGGTTCACACACTGCGTCACTGCAATTATCAGTGATTCTTTGGTTCACATTAGAGGTCATGGGTGTGTCAAAGTCATACCAACGGATTGATACGGATATTGCATTTTTTGACATATTACCCCACCTTACAATTGTTTAGAGAAGGAAAACTTGGGTTGGATTCAAAATGTAACTTATTGTCTTTGAATTTCTTTAATTTGCAACCTAATTTAAAGGCATAGTCTACACTCTTTTCATTAATTATACATAACCATTTACAGTTCTGAAGGTGAAAAGATCACAGCATGGAAAAATAAGATAGATCACACCTTAACACTTTGCTTTGAACTTAGACATTAAGAAGCAGATTTAGCCAACAAGTCAATATGTCATTTCTCTGTGCTCTAAATACATTTTTTTTCATCAACCTTATTAGGACATACATATATCATAGAGGTGAGTCCTCTGCTCAGGACAATCTACATTATCCATAGTACAGACTCTCTGCTCATGACCCTCTACAATAGCCCATGAGTTTCTCTCTCTCTCTCTATGCACAGGACCCTCTACATTAGCAATTGAACAGTCTCTCTGCTCAGGACTCTCTTAATTAGTCATAGTGGAGTTTATCTCCATTCACGACACTGTAGGGTAAAATGGCACCACAATATGCCAATCTTTTCATGGCTAAACTAGAGAGTTATTTTCTGTCCACCAGCAGCACGAGACCTCTGGCCTACTATCAGTTCATTGATAACATCCTAATTATCTGCACTCATCCTGAACATCACCTAAAGAAGTTTCATGAACATTTCAATATTTTATCCCATCATCAATCTCACTCTTAACCATTAATTTACCCAAATTCATTTTCTGGTTATGGTCATCAAAATACAGAACAATCAGATTGTTGACCGCCCAGCATACCTCAGATGTCACAATTTCCATCCCAAACACATAAAAACTAAATTGTATATGGTCAGGTAATAAGTAACAACCACATATGCTTCACTGCCAAAGAACACCTTACTAACCTTCGAAAAACAATTTAAAATCAGGGATATCATCCAAGCACTGCTGGAAATCAAATTGCCAGAGCCATCTGGATTCCAAGAAGTCATCTCCTCCAGTACAGGTCAAAAAGAGAGAACCCTATTTTACAGAGGTCTGAAATATATATTTCCAAACCCCCTCTTCTCTGCTATAAACAAGTCCCCATTCTAAAAAATGTAATTGTCAGAAGCTCACTGTCCTCTCCAGCAATAACAGGAACATCTTCCTTCAACCAACCAAGATGTAAAACTTGTCCTGACTACTGACTGATTACATTATCCCAGGTAACTTCACCTGCACCTCACCCAATGTGGTCTATCTAATTGTATGTACACGATGACCCACTGGAGGCCTATATTTGGGCAGAAACAAGGCAGAAGCTGAGAACAAGGATGAGTTCTCATTGTTGCAACATAAAAGAAAACAGGACAGATCTTCCTGTGCCAAAAAACACTTCTAAAGCCCTGACAACAAGATTGAAGATTTTAAAGGTCTTGTATTAGAAGACATTTTTAAATCTCAGAGAGAAAGGAGGTTCTGGGTAGTGCAAGTTTATTTGCAGCATTTGACACTCTCAGAACATGGATGAATGTGTCACGTGGTTTTATGTCTTTTTATGACTCTTAAGGAATCTGCTCATCAAACCTGGTGGGTTCATCATTGGCATGGACCAGATCTTTATCAAGGGACAATAAACATCTCACTCCCTAAGTGCTAGAACATTTATTGCCATTAATGTTTACTTTTCATCATCCATTAATTGTTCTGTTTCTTATCATTTGTTTCTTATCACCCTAGCCTTACTGTGTCCATTTGTGTATAGATATGTGTTCTATTCAGATGTAGTCTTATACCATGCTTGATGAAAAGACCTCAGTAGTCTCAAAAGCTTGCAATTGTTAGTAATTGTCACCTTTTTTTTAATAACCAATAAAAAGTATAATCAACTGAGGACTCTCATCTTTCATCTTCATTAGCCATAGTAGATTTTTGCTGCATGGGACCCTTTTCATTACTATATATTAGGGATAATAGAGTCTCTGGTCTCTCTGCTAACCCGTAAATCAGCCATTGTAGAATCTCTCTTTCTGCTCAGGACCCCTACATTAGCCGTAGTAGAGTATCTCTCTCTGCTCAGGATACTCTACATTAGCCATAGTAGAGTCTTTCTTCTCAGGACCCTCTTCTATAATCATAGTAGAGTATCTCTCTGCTGATATTATATTAGCCTTTCTTGAGTCTCTCTCAGCTCAGGAGCCTCTACATTAGGCAGAGCAGAGTCTCCTTTTCTCTGCTCTGGATCCACAACTTTAGCCATAATAGAGTCTCTCTCTCTGGACAGGACTCTATACATAAGCCGTAGAAGAGACACTTTCTCTGTTCAGGACCCTCTATATTAGTCATGATGGAGTTTCTCTCCACTCAGGACCCTCGACATTAGCCATAGCAGAGTCCCTATCTGCTCAGCATCCACTAGATTAGCCATAGTAGAGATTTTCTCTGCTCAGGATTCACTACATTAGCCATAGTAGAGACTATGGTCCACATTTATTACAGTGTTTGCACCAGTTTTCTGTCTGACTTTGCATGTTCTTTTCAGTGCATACTCCTTGCACATGTATTTAAAAAGTGTCTGCGACAGCACTATACTAAATGCGACACAAAATTCTGCACGTAAATGGGCTTTCTAGTGCAGAGTCTGACAGAATTGTGTTGCACACTCTGGCCCACAATTAGCAAAAACAGTTTCTCTGCTCAGAACCCTCTACTCATAGAGTCTCTCTCTGTTTAGGACCCTTTGCATTAGCCCTAGTGGATTCTCTCCCTTTTGACTGTCTCATTTTGACAGGGTGTCCCCTTTACACATATATTTTTATATAGTATACATATATAGTTCTTGGGAGTTGCAGATGTGCTAAAAATCTTGAGATCGTCGCTTCCCCGAACTTCATCAGGGGTGGCAATCAGTTGCCATGACAGCCTTGGGTCTTTCATATAGTGTGTGGGAGACTATTATCGCCACAACTCCCAATATGTGCAACTAGAAAAAGGAAAAGTGGGGAATTGTATCGAGTTGGCTATGAATACAAAAACATGTGCTAACAAACGAATAGATTCTTTATTAAATTACTCAAGAGACATACATTTAAAAACATTTAAAAGCACATAATATATGTGCAGGTACAGGTGCATGAAAAAATAGGTCATATTTCATGCTGATATTGGCCTACCCCTAAATGAGTATGTGAAATCTGATTACTAAAGTGCCTGTTCAGTGCAAGGTATGTGCAAATAGCAAACCCAGGTATATAGTGCCTGCATACAGATCCAGCAACAAATGATAAAGGACAAGTGTCCAACAGCAGTAATCAGAAAAGATATCACCAATGTCGTTGGGGGTAAGAAACTGGCACCCACATTTGGATTTTTTTCCAGCTTCCCAGATTTTTGAAGGTGAAGAGCGAGAAATGAGCAAAAAAAAAACCCTACGTCCTCAAGGGGTTAAAGAAAGTTACAATGTTTATTTTTCTCTAAAACTAGCACTGACTTTTTAGCTAAAGCACAGGAGGAAATAAAGCCTTCTGGGGTAAAATGAAGAGTGGATCTGGGTCTGGAACAGGAAGCGGCACTGCTAATCTATCTACAGAGTAGTCATTGAGTGATAAGTTTACAGCCTTTAGGAGGGCAGTAATGAAAATAAATGATTCAGCCTCTATGTAACATCACAGACAGTTAACTCCCCAACTTCCATCCATGGGAAAGCCAAGCTGACCCTGTCATTAACTGATACCAGGTATGCTGCACGAGATTCATATAAGAGTCTGATGCTGGGTGATGTATCTGTTCTAATACAAGACTGTCTAGTCATACTTCGCACCTCCTTTAGTTGGCCTTGTTCTGTCAGGTTAGCATTATTTTTGAATCATGGACGTTTTGTTGCAAAGCCCTTTTTCATCGGCCATACCCCTTTTGTAGAACAAGTCGTAGTCAAAGTTCCGAAAAACTGTCTATAACCCTTCATTAATGAATCTGCCCCATGTTTTTCTTATTGGGTCATGTATTAAACAGAGACAGGACCAGTCCGAATATAGAATTACATTATCATAAAAGACTTCCAATCATTTCTTTCAACAGTTACCTTCTGCTTGCTTTTCAGAGATATAATAAGTTAAGTGATTGATGAATGCCAATTTAGGGTCTGATGAGTTATGTTATCACTCTTAGTGGGGAATAGAGCCCTCTTCACATATAGTATACAGTATATAAAATGGAGCTATGGTACATCTACAATAAAGTTTTATCCTCACTATTAATCAATGTTGATTTCTGAGTCTGGAAAAGAGTACATATGTATTTAAACATTTGCCATCTATGACAGTTCCCACTTACTGATAGTAGACATATGGTCACATTGATTTCCACTGGGCATAGAGAATGGTTGCAATGTCACCTAGAATTTAAAGCTTCATGTACTTTGTATAAGATAGTACTTGTCTGAAATCCTTGGCCTGGGTTGGGTTCGTACATATTATTGTACCTATTTGACTGCAGTAAAAACAGTGACTCATCAATGAGGTAAGGCACCTCAGGCATTACAAATAATAGTCCTATATGCAGATCAGTAACTGGATAAACAGGAAATAAGGGACTTGCTCAAGAAAGCAAATATCTCCCATGACCAATGATCAATCCTCTTATTGAAGAAATGTACAATTTTTGAATTACTCTGTCCATCTTCCTCTACTCTGGCAAAGTCCAACTTTTTGGAGCAAATATTCATTTAAAAATGGCCCAGAGTATGAATGAAGTAACAGCATGCATGCTCCAGGTAAACTATTTAGCACAGTCAGAAGAGAAGACTTATTTTAATACTAATCACATACTAGATATCTTACCTCCATGAATAGAATAAGGAGCCGCAAGAAATACTGTTCAATGGGAAATGAATGTATCATATGTTTTAGTACATTTTGCCCACAGGAATAGCCTCTATGCATGCACAGGTAGCTATTAAGCCGCTAAGTGACCTTGTCTAACAACAAGTGAGCATGGTGCTACAAGCTGCCAGTTCATTCTACCTCTGCATTTTATCAAGGAGGAAAGCTATCCCTTACCCTACATTGACAATATTAAAGGAAACCTACCATTTGATTTGATGCATTATGAAGCAAACATACCTTGAGAATGCTGTAGCTACACTGATGCAGGATCATATCTTGGTTAATCCCTGAGCTGAGTGGTTTTGCTGAAAAAACAATTTAAACATTCAGGATCTTGAGAAAGCTGGGTCAGGCTGGCTGCTTAGATCAACAGATTAGACACCAAGCTTGTAATTACAAATGGAGGTTAGTCAAGCATGCCTAATCAAGCTGAGCTGGATCACTCATACATAGCAGCTGGGGGATGGTGCAGCAATTAATTATTCTGCCTTCAGGCACAGCCCAGGGATTACATCATCCTCTCCTTCAGAGAATTACTCACGTGCTAGGAGAAGTGCTGAAGCAGCCATATAAGTATCAGAGCTTCATTATTATGTTATACACTCACCGGCCACTTTATTAGGTACACCATGCTAGTAACGGGTTGGACCCCCTTTTACCTTCAGAACTGCCTCAATTCTTCGTGGCATAGATTCAACAAGGTGCTGGAAGCATTCCTCAGAGATTTTGGTCCATATTGACATGATGGCATCACACAGTTGCCACAGATTTGTCAGCTGCACATCCATGATGCGAATCTCCCA
This sequence comes from Engystomops pustulosus, assembly GCA_019512145.1. Classification (NCBI taxonomy): domain Eukaryota; kingdom Metazoa; phylum Chordata; class Amphibia; order Anura; family Leptodactylidae; genus Engystomops; species Engystomops pustulosus. The sequence goes on from WNYA01001581.1 coordinate 28,319, forward strand.
TTACACCACATCCCAAAGATGCTCTATTGGATTGAGATCTGGTGACTGTGGAGGCCATTTGAGTACAGTGAACTCATTGTCATGTTCAAGAAACCAGTCTGAGATGATTCCAGCTTTATGACATGGCGCATTATCCTGCTGAAAGTAGCCATCAGATGTTGGGTACATTGTGGTCATAAAGGGATGGACATGGTCAGCAACAATACTCAGGTAGGCTGTGGCGTTGCAACGATGCCCTCAATTGGTACAAGAGGCCCAAAGAGTGCCAAAAAAAATCCCCACACCAGACACCACCACCACCAGCTGAACCGTTGATACAAGGCAGGATGGATCCTGCTTCATGTTGTTGACGCCAAATTCTGACCCTACATCCGAATGTCGCAGCAGAGACCATCAGACCAGGCAACGTTTTTCCAATCTTCTACTGTCCAATTTCGATGAGCTTGTGCAAATGTCCTCAGTTTCCTGTTTAGCTGAAAGAGTGGCACACGCGGTGTGGTTTCTGCTGCTGTAGCCCATCGCTCAAAGTTCGACGTACTGTGCATTCAGAGATGCTCTCCTGCCACCTTGGTTTAACGGGTGGCAATTTGAGTCACTGTTGCCTATCAGCTCGAACCACTCTGCCCATTCTCCTCTGACCTCTTGCATCAACAAGGCATTTCCGCCACAGAACTGCCGCTCACTGGATGTTTTTTCTTTTTCGGACCATTCTCTGTAAACCCTAGAGATAGTTGTGCGTGAAAATCCCAGTAGATCAGCAGTTCTGAAATACTCAGACCAGCCCTCTGGCACAACACACATGCCACGTTCAAAGCACTCAAATCACCTTTCTTCCCCATACTGATGCTCGGTTGTGAACTGCAGGAGATTGTCTGACCATGTCTACATGCCTAAATGCACTGAGTTGCCGCCATGGTGTGGCTGATTAGAAATTAAGTTGTTAACGAGCAGTTAGACAGGTTGCTCTAATAAAGTGGGCCGTGAGTGATGTTTTTATCAAAAAACCACTCAGCACAGGATTAAAGAGAACCTGTCAGGCCAAAAAACCCCCTAAACAAAATATTGTCATAAACTGCCATTAGAAAGCATTGCCTCTATCCCTTCATTATCCCTCTACATGCCTGTAAACCTAAGCAATGAGGTCCTAAAGCTGTATGCAAATGACCTTTGAAAATTCCAGTGATCATTATCATATTCAAGCTGTCCAGCTTATTCATGAGTGGGAGGCACAGCCACACCCCCAGTGCTTGACTGACAGCCTGTATAATGATGTGAGGCTCTATAATGATGTGCTTCCTGGTGCTGCTGCCCCCTGCAGCCTGTGTGTGTGTATAGGACAGATACAACAGCTCCAGGCAGCCATGTTATAGCAGAACATGTCAGATTCATGTGTAGCTGATGTCTGTGTCTCTGTGTATTGGGAGGATGCAGCATGTCAGCAGATGCAGCACACACACCAGCAATGCTTTACTATACATTACACACAGACATGAGCAGGGGGAGAAGAGGGGGGGGGGGGGGGTAACAGGAGTGACATCACTGCCTCTGACCATGTGACCTGCCTCATTTGCATAATAAAGAAATTATGATTTTGCAATCATTAATGTATGAATTGACTAGATAAAGGTTGTGATGGGATCCTTGTGAGCTGCTCCAACAGGTAGTAGTGACAGCACAAGTGACACAGACCTGATGACAGGTGTCCTTTAACCAACATTTGATCCTGCATCAGTGTAGCAATAGCATTCTCAAGGTATGTTTGCTTCATAAAGCATCAAATCAGGTGGTAGGTTTCCTTTAAGAGTGACATACACATTAGATGTATGTTGACCAAAACTCTAGATTTTGGTGGGACAAGCCAAATATTTTCCACTGATGGCAGATGTCAAGGGAGATAAGAATAGGGTATCTATATTTCAATAGCTTGTTCTTTTTGTTCAAGTCAAGAGAAGTTTCTGGCTGTGGTTATCCCCATTCAGATTATATGCATGCTCTGCTTAGTCAGGAATGCATGTATATAGAGAAATGGAATAAAATAGCTGTTCGAACAAATTTTGGGCCAATACGTATCTCCAGGACCTCACCGAATCTCTGGAATGCCCTTCCGCGGTCTATCAAACTAATACCCAACCCCCAATGCTTCAAATGTTCTTTTAAAACTCATTCATTTAGGCAGGCCTATCCCACTCACTAACTTCATACAACTTTAACTCTTTATTAACCAATTCTGGGTACTCCCCCTTCTGTTATGTGGAAAATGAAGTCCAACTGACTTTAGACTTTGTATCTAAGATGGTGGCTGATGGCTGGTTCAAGCAGCAGCATTTTTTTAGTTATTAAATTATTTTTATTCCATCCCCTTATAAAAATGGCTGGACCATTATACAAGCTTATACCTATTTTGTCACCCCTCATAGACTGTAAGCTCTTGCAAGCAGGGCCCTCACTCCTATTGTTTAACATGACTGTTATTACTCTGTAATGTCTGGTTGGCTTTGGTTTGCATGCATTTCCAAAAACATCATGTGACTTGTATGAGCTTCTCACTCCTCAGCTCTCAGCCACCACCTTCGTACCCCTGTACAGGAGCACAAAGGTGGGGGCTGAGACCAAAGCCAACTCCTAAGACTAAACAAAGGATTTTTTCAGGTATCAAGGGAAGTTATAACACACAATTATACTGCAATAGAAGGCAGAAAGGCATATTTGCCATGCAGGTGTAACGGGCCTCTGCAACCTGTCTACTGAAAATAAGGTCCCTGGTGACAGGTTTTCCTTTTCACATACTGAATGTTTATAAAAAGGGATCAAGAGATTTACCTGAAAAATAATACTTTTCTTTCTAAAGGTGCCCCTAATAAAGCTTATTTTATCAACAGCTATCTGTCCCAGCTCCCCCATGGACTTGAATATTGGATTCAGCACAGTGTGTATATTCAATACACAAGTGAACAAACTATTTCCTGACACCTACGATAGTGGATTATTTGTTAAAGGGAACAAATGTTTGGGGAGAAGATTCTTTTGCCGGTTCCTCTTTTGCCCAAAATCATATGTGGGGCAAAGTGTTAGGAGGCACCAAACACATTAGCTGAACTATCTAAAATCAGCAGGTTTGGTCAGTTTATTTCTTATATGTCTGAGCGTCTTAATGCTGGTGGTTTTAGTATAAAACAGGGCAGGAGGCATTACCACTGCTATTACACAAACCATGTGCACAACCTATTTAGATCAATAATGCTTTTATTAATTTGTTGCTGATCTATATTTGTGTTTGCCTAGTGCAAATAAAGTAAAACTCTTAAGGTTAAAGGGGTTGCCCGGTTTCAGTAAATAAATGTTATTGTTTTTATAATGAAATGTAATGCAATATTTGAATATACTTTCTGTATCAGGTCCTAATTGTTTTATATACCTCTGCTTCCTGTCATTTAAAAGATTTATTGTTTACTTCAATTGGATAGAAATCTGTCCATGATCATGTGATGTCACATAGGTTAGAGTCACAGAGAGTAATCAGAGCTATGTGTTACAATGAGCCTTGCACCTGTGTGACATCACATGATCATGGACAGATTTTTATCCACAGGAAGTAAATAATGAAGCTTCCTATAAGATGACAGCAAGTAGAGATCTAGAAATCCATGAGGAATTGATACAGAAAGTATATTGGAATATTGTATAACTTTTCATTCAATTTATATGCAGAAAGAGAACAGCCCCTTTAAGCAACACATTCAGCTTTGCTACATCTGTAATTGCACACAAACTGTCTTCCTATTTATGAATATTTCCCAACTTCTGTAATGTTATGTCATATTCCCTGCAAACCCTTACATTTCCATTCACACCACAAACCTGTTGGCATTAAAAACCTGGCATTCACTTATACCTGTGATTGGTACTTGAGCTCCAGTAACACTTCTTCTCGGACTCTGGAGAAATTGCTTGGTACCAGCTGGGCACAGGGGAACTTTGCCAGTGTGAACTTCCTGGCATCAGCACTCATGTTCTTAAATATATCATAGTGATCCACAAAGGCAAATTCGCTTGCTGCACACGCATAGTAGGAGCCATTTAGTAGGGTGACTGCCAGCCAGGTGACTGGTGCTACCAGAGCCCTGCCAGTAATATTCCCCAGCACAAAGCAGATGAGTTTATACTTCATGAGGAGGCTCTGTCTGCTTCTCTCCTGGATGCTGAAATCATAGGTTGAGCCTGTAAATAGTCTCCATGTGTTATCATTGAATACAAAGCCCACAATGAGCAGGATCAAGGCTGGTACTCCCAGGAATGCCAATCCATATCTTAGATTTTCTGTGGGGCTACATGGGCAGCTAAAAGCGAAGAAGGAGAAGAGCTGCTGCCCTCCCACTGTCAGCAAGGCCACTATAGCATTGAAGATGATGGATTCTTTGCTTTTGAGGAAAGCTATAAGAGAAGCTAAAGACATGTTTGCAGTTTTCTGTGCACTCCTCTGCCGGGTGTCCCAGTGATATGTGATCTGTCTGGCTTCTCTGGGTGTGCCCAGTACATGTCCTGCCTTCCAAACCACCCCCAATTCCTGTACTTATTGTGTATGGGAACAGTGTATCAGCCTGTGTAATTGTATACTAAATACAGCTATTTACTAACTACACCCACCCCCTCCTCCCCCATTCACTGAAGATACCCATATCTATCCTGTGCAATAAGACCTTCCTGGAGGGGACTGCAGCACAGATATTTCAGGAAAGTAGCCCTACTGCCAAAGCAACCAGTGAGCAACTGCTGTTTTACAATGTGAAGCAGGGTCCTGGTTTGCAGCGCAGCTACAGGTATCTGCACACGCAGTGTAAGGAGAATCTGTACACATTGCGTATTACATGCATTAAATCTGCAGCGTAATACGATAGCATTGTTATGTACAGGATTTTTGATCATCCCATGTACACATTTCAGAAAATGCCCCCCTGCAGCAAAATTCAGATATCTTATGCATCAGAAATCAGCTGATTTTTGCTGGTTTCTGATGCATTCGTAATGGCTGCGGACTACTGAGGTAAATCCCACAGCCATTAAGCTGCATGGGTAGATACCCTAATGGCTATTGGATTGACCCAAACATGAAGTATTTATCCATTATGTATGCATAAGAAACTGGACAAAACCAGCATTGCGAAAGTTGATGATCTGCAGCAATGGGTGCTGTTTCCCTTATTTGCTGCAGATCAAAACTCGCCTAGAATACAATACTACAGACAATCCCCTACTTAAGAACACCCAACATACAGACGACCCCTAGTTACAAACGGACCTCTGGATGTTGGTAATTTACTGCACTTTAGCTACAATAAAAAGCTATAACAGTAACAGGTGTCTGCAATTAAAGGAAACCTACGACTTCGGATCTACCTATTAAGGAAGATCCGGTGATAGGTACATCTAATAAAGATAAGGTGCATTTGTAAGGATAGCTAGGATTATCAAAAATCCCATACACTACAATGCTATCGTATTACGCTGCAGATTTAATGCACGTAATATGCAATATGTACACATCCCCCTTATGCTGCGTGTGCAGATACCTGTAACTGCGCTGCAAACCAGGACCCTGCTTCACATTGTAAAATGGCATTTGATCTCTCTCTTTAAAGTGCGCATGAAACGCTCTCCACGCTATTATTTGCTGTTTAGAAATTTTTCTTTATCAAAAATATATCAATTGTTACAAGCATTTTAGGCAAAACATAATCACCCATGTGTGAAAGACCATATAATCCTTAGTTACTTGGAGTAACTACATGGTGTGCTCAGCCCGTCTCCCTGAAGTTCACGCTGGATTATATGGACTTTCACACATGGGTGATTATGTTTTGCCTAAAATGCTTGTAACAATTGATATATTTTTGATAAAGAAAAATTTCTAAACAGCAAATAACAGCATGGTGAGCGTTTAATGCATACTTTAAGGATTACTCAGGGCGTGGAGACCTAAGGAAACGCTCAGGGACTATTCCGATAAAATATTTTTATGCGACTAGTTGATCTCTCTCTCTAATCTTTAATCATGGTAATATGCAAATTTTCTAAAGAGGCTACTGGGGCGTGGAGTAGCCAGAGCTGAGACTGCGCGACTCCCCAGTAGCCTCTTTGATTCTCCTACACAGACACCTTCAGCGCAGCTACAAGGAGCTGCGCGCACTCCTCCACGAAGCCAGAGTTCTGCGCATGCGCAGTAGCTCCGGCTTTGGAGCCAAGATGGCCCAACCACGGGCCTGTGTTCTGTGCATGTGCAGAACTCCGGCTTCACGGACGAGTGCACCAGGTCTGCAGATGGGTAGGAGGATCAAAGAGGCTACTGGAGCGTAGAATAGCCGCGTTGTGTAGCCTCAGCTTGGGCTACTCCACGCCCCAGTAGCCTCTTTAGAAAAACTGCATATTACCCTGATTAAAGATTAGAAAAGATTGAGGGGAGTAAATAATTAACCCTAAAAAGGGTTAATAATAATAATAATAATTCTTTATTTATATAGCGCACACAGATTACGCAGCGCTGCACAAGCATGTCAAATTGGTCCCTGTCCCCATGGGGCTCACAATTTTCCTTTGTCCCCTGCCGGATTTTCATGCCTTGTGCCCTAGAGAAATCTTTGTTCGTATGCCCTGTGCTGATATTGTGATTTCCTGTTGTGACCGAGCTTTCGTTATTTATTCTGATCCTGTGCTGCCTGTCCTGATCTCCTGCCTGTCCCCAATTATGATTCTGCTCAACGACTCTGTACCACACTTTGGACACCACCGCGGACAAAGTTACGCCTGTGGAATGACCTGGTGGTACCACACCGCAACAAGTCCAACCTGCTTTGCGGCAGGCTCTGGTGAAAGCCAGCTACATCACACTCCGGTCCCGGGTGTACGATTGGTCATTGGTTTGTGGTGGTTCAGTGGGTCTACTACCCCTGGAGCCTGAAAAAAACCTAAACCAAATATTAACTTCTTTGTGACATCGCTTTTAGATATAAATTTCTATGGCCTCAGCACATCAAACACCTTAAAGAACATCTATTACCAGATTGTAAACCAAGCACACTGACATACTGGTGTGCACCCCCTCTGGCAAGATCTGCTCTTCTTTCAGCTTCTTATGCCCTGGTTTTTAGGGGAAAAAAATGGCTTTTAAAAGTATGCAAATGAGCCTGACGGGCTCCAGGCTCCATAGGAGTTAATGGAACCTGAAGCAGCCTCAATTGTATAATTTTTAAAGCCCCTTTTTCTTAAAAACAGCAATATAAGATGCTAAAAGAAGAGCAGACCCTGCCAGAGGATGCACATACCAGTATGTCTGTATGGTTGGTTTACAATACTTGATCTGGTGATAGATGTCCTTTAAAGGGAACCTGTCACCAGGAGACCCATTTTTAGCACTCCCCCAGTCCCCACAGAGCATAGTACATACACTGCCAAAGTGTTTTTGTATAAAAAATTGGTTTTACAGAAAAAAAGATATGTTATATTGTACCTTTCATTAGCATCTGCTGGGTGACTAGGCAGTTGCCTTTTGGGAGGAGCTGGAAAGGAGCAGTCCCCCCCACCCTTGGGAAACATGTGACCATTTCAAATATATGAATAACTCCCCTCACTCGGGATTGGCTGTGATGGATGTTCCCAAGGGTGGGGGGGGGCTGCTCCTTTCCAGCTCCTCCCAAAAGGCAACTGCCTAGTCACACAGCAGATGCTAATGAAAGGTACAATATAACATATCTTTTTTCTGTAAAACCAATTTGTTATACAAAAACACTTTGGCAGTGTATGTACTATGCTCTGTGGGGACTGGGGGAGTGCTAAAAATGGGTCTCCTGGTGACAGGTTCCCTTTAATATCTGGACAATCATATCTTTCTATTATCTTATTTACACAGAAATAAGTATTTTGGACAATTTTTCAAGTTTTCCTATCTACAAAAAATGGAGAGGTCTGTCATTCAACTGCGAGATACAGAATCTAAAAAAATCCAGAAAATCCCATTGTATGATTTTTAAATAATCAGCATTCTGGGTTGTATTATATTACTGTACTCATTACATGGCTATTGGCATTCTGCACGGGTTTATACATCTTTCACGTATATTATGTATTACTGTTTCTTAATAATTTCTGATATTGGTGTTAACATTGGATATATCCTTCCTATCATATAGCCTGGTCCGCTTCCACCCGCCTTGGGAACCCCTTTTGGGTTCACGGACTTTACTGTACTAGACGATTCTTTTTCTCCAGCCTAGCAGAATACGACCAATGAGCAGAACATCGGAATGAACTTACCTTGTAATTGGAACATCTTTTGAAATGACATATGTTCTCTTCTAGCATGCCTTTTTTTTGTTCCCCTGCATGTGTATATATATGTGTCCCGGTCCTGAGGTCCACCGTATGCTTAGCTAGATATATTGTTCCACTTCTGTGTCCTTTGAGCTTTTTTAGATGTATCATCGTGTGTATTTATCACCTTTATTAATTAGATCATAAAAGATGTACCTTTTGACTTGCTTCCCGGACACTTAGTCCATGGTAATACTTTGTAGAAATCATCTGACATGTATACACATATTGTGAGAATACAATATATGTGTTACCTTGTATGCATTAACTGTACGTATTGTTTTAAGTTCTGATATTTTGGATAGCTTCTCCTCATGCAGGCATATTCCCTATGGGCGATTATGAAGTATTTAAAACTTGTTGATATTCCATACATTTACTTGTATTTACTGTATGTCCCACAGGTGTTTTTCTTATAGTCTTTACATGCTTGCAGCGCTAAGATATAGTCAGCGCTGTATACTCTGTGCCTGTTACCTGCGTTATTTGCTGCGCCAAAAAATCCTTATTTTCCTCGGCCGAGGTTGCGCGTGCGCCACAAATTTTTACCGATGCGACACAATTTTTTCATCGTCTCTTCCGCTTCTTCGGGACGTCACTTCCGGTCACGAACACACCGGGACCACATTATTACAGGCCAGAGTACAGCGCTTATAAGGTGAGCTATCCACTATAGAGGCTTCATACCCCTGAGGAAGTCGCTTTATAGCGACGATACGCGTGGGGAGCCTCCCACCCCTACCATTGCTGTTTGTATGGTGTGCATTGTGGCTGAGGTTGGTGGGTGGAAGTACCTGGGTGTTTGGCCAGGCCCAGTTTTACTCGGTTGCTGCCTATATTGTACCATTACATGGCACTTGCACTTTACCCTACAGGTTATGCTGCATATGTTTTGAGAACTTTGGATCTCTTTTTGGCAGGTGACTTTATATGAGTCGTGTTTCCACCCATATACTAATTGGATCCATACGTCTATTGTATCGGTTATATTTCTCTGTTTATTCCAGCCACTGCAACGTATTACTATTTTTGTATTGCATACTTTTGATATTTACTTTACCTTGTCTATTGTCCATACATTTGTGGGTAGGGGTGGTGGTTGGAGTAGAGCTATTGCCCACTCCTTCCTTTGTCTTTTTCTGACATTTTAAGTGATTTTATATTTACAGTTGTGTATTTCATATATTGTATAATAAAGATTAAATTGTATTTAAATTGGATTTGGGTCCAGTGTAGCACACTTCTTTTTCTTTCCTATGATTATTGTCTCCCATTGGTGTGCGGACCAGTGTATACCGTAGCTGTGCACGCCCCATTTCATTCATTGAGAGACCAAAAAGAATTTGCCTGGAGTTACAATTATAAAATATACAGTTCCGACTTACATATAGATTCAACTTAAGAACAAACCTACAGAACCTATCTTGTACGTAACTGCCTGTACTTTATTACACTGCGGATATACCACACAGAAATGCAAATTGGCAAATTTGTGCCAGCATGTCCTATCGTCTACAATTAGTTTTTAGTTTTAAGGGCCCACTCATAGGTCCACCTGTAATATAAACGAGCCCATTCTGTGGAAATGGACACGTGTGCTGTCAGATTCCATGGACCAAGCACAGTACACGGAATGGGAGTCCTTGCATCAAGGCAACAGTTTACGCAATATAGTACAACACTGTGTGAAAACATCTGAGATCAAGTAGGCGACAACTTCATGCAGATTTGCTGTGCATTAAAAGTACTTTGGCCAATGTAAAAATGAGTGCTTGTGCCAGGTAAAAAACAAGATCTGCTGACACGAAACTTCCACAGCTTTCTGGTCCTCATTCCTCAGATAAAATGTTTGTCAGATTTTTTTTCATGTATATTTTGAGAAAAAATTATCCATTATTGTATCCTAACAGTCAGTAACAGGATCCAAAAATGACCAACAAATACAGAAACCTGTCACGGTTGCCCGCAGCTCCAACTCACCTGTCCACGCTCCTGTTCCCAGTACGACGGGCAGGGCGTGCACCGGCTTCTGAAGATTTAAAGAACCAGTCCACCATTGATTGGTGCTGGCTATTCCTGGGATTCCTCATAAGTCAGCCTCTCCCTGCACACCCTGCCGGATCTTCGCGCCCTGTGCCCTAGAGAAAGTTTTGTTCCTATGCCCTGTGCTGATATTGTGATTTCCTGTTGTGACCAAGCTTTCGTTATTGATTCTAATCCTGTGCTGCCTATCCTAATCTCCTGCCTGTCCCCCAACTACGATTCTGCTCAACGACTCTGTACCACACCTTGGACACCACCGGGATCCAAGTTACGCCTGTGGAATGACCTGGTGGTACCACACCGCAACAAGTCCAACCTGCTTTGCGGCAGGCTCTGGTGAAAGCCAGCTACATCAGACTCCGGTCCCGGGTGTTCAATTGGTCATTGGTTCGTGGTGGTTAAGTGGGTTTTTCAGCTTCTTATGCCCTGGTTTTTAGGGGGAAAAAAAAAGGCTTTTAAAATTATGCAAATGAGCCCGACAGGCTCCAGGCTCCATAGGAGTTAATGGAAACTGAAGCAGCCTCAATTGTATAATTTTTAAAGCCCCTTTTTCTTAAAAACAACAGCATAAGACGCTAAAAGAAGAGCAGACCCTGCCAGATGATGCACATACCAGTATGTCTGTATGTTTGGTTTACAATACTTGATCTGGTGATAGATGTCCTTTAATATCCGGAGAATCATATCTTTCTATTATCTTATTTACACAGAAATAAGTATTTTGGACAATTTTTCAAGTTTTCCTATCTACAAAGAATGGAGAGGTCTATAATTCAACAGCGAGAGACAGAATCTCAAAAAATCCAGAAAATCCCATTGTATGATTTTTAAATAATCAGCATTTTATTGCATGATATCATTATTTGATACCATAGAAAGACAGAATGCAATATTTGGTACAGAAACAAATTACATCGGTATGACATTCCCTGTATTTCTTGACCAAGTTTGCACACACTGCAGCAGGGAATTTGGCCAAGTCCTCCATACCGATCTTCTCCAGACCTATTAGGTTTCGAGACTGTAGCTGGGCAACTTTGAGTTTCAGCTCCCTCCAAAGATTTCTGCTTGGGTTCAAGTCTGGAGACTGGCTAGACCACCACGACCTTGAAATGCTCCTTATGAGGCTGTTCCTTACTTGCCCAGCTGTGTATTTTGGGTCATTGACATACTGAAACACCCAACCACAGCCCATATTTAGTGCTCTTACTGAGGGATGGAGGTTTTTGTCCAAAATATTGCGATACATGGCCCCATCCTCCCTTCAATATGGTACAGTCTTCCTGTTCCCCGTAGAAAAAAAACACCCATAAAGTATGATGTTTTCACCCCCATGCTTCAAGTTTGGGATGGTGTTCTTAGAGTTGTACTCATCCTTCTTCTTCCTACAAACCCAGCAAGTGGAGTATATACTAAAAGGTTCTATTTCGGTCTCATCTGTCCACATGATCTTCTCCTGTGCCTTCTCTGGATCATCCACATGATCAGTGAGTAAAGTCAAATGGGCCTAGACATGTGCTAGCAGGTGGACCATGCAAATGTTGCATGATTTTAAACGATGGTGGTGTAATGTGTAACTAACAGTAATCTTTAGGGCAGCACGGTGGCTGAGTGGGTAGCACTTTTGCCTAGCCGCACTGGAGTCCTGAGTTCAAGTCCCACCCAGGTCAACATCTGAAAAGAGTTTGTATGTTCTCTCCATGTTTGCGTGGGTTTCCATCGGGTCCTCCGGTTCCCTCCCACACTCCAAAACATACTGGTATTTTGTTTAGATTGTGAGCCACATGGGGACAGGGACCAGTTTGGCATGCTTTGTGCAGCGCTGCGTAAGCTGCGTAATCTGTATTATAATCTTTGAGACTGTGTTCCCAGCTGGCTTCAGGCCATTGACCAGGTCCTCCTGTGTAGTTTTGGGCTGATTCCTGAACGTTCTCAGAATCATCCATACCCCACGAGGCGAGATCTTGCATGGAGCCCCAGACAGAGGAAAATTGATGGTCATCTAGTGTTTCTTGCATTGTCTAACAATTGTGCCAACTGTTGTCTTCTCACAAAGATGCTTATTGTCCTGTAGCTCATCCAAGCCTTGTGCAGGTCTACAATTTTGTCCCTGGTGTCCGAAGACAGCTCTTTGGTCTTGCCCATAGGGGAGAGGTTGGAGTGTGATTGAGTGAGTATGTGGACAGATGTCTTCTATACAGAAAATCTGTTCAAACAGGTACAATTAATATAGGTAATAAGTGCTGAGTGTGAGGGTTTGGTCACTCATTGCAGTTACAACTGCATCACAATCAGTTTTGAGGTAGGTTTAGATGCAGTTTCGTTAATTTAACAGGTGAAAGACATTTACTGAATGGGTGATTTGATTTTGAAGGGGAAACCTGTTCAACAAATGTCTTTCACCTGTTAAATGAACAAAACTGCACCTACCTCAAAGCTGATTGCTTTGCAGTTTTATCTGCAATGTGTGACCCTACCAGCATTGAGAGAGACAGAATTCTTGCTGGTTGGTTGGGGATCAAATACTTATTTCATGTAATAAAATGCTAATCATTTATTAAATGTGATTTTTGATATTTTTTTACATTCTGTCTCTCACAGTTTAAGTGTACCTACAATAAAAATTAAAAAGAGATGAAAGAAAAGCGATACAAGCACCACATGTGTGAAAGCAGTTTCTGGCTTAGTAAAGAAGTATGATTGGTAATCTGCTCACTTTTTCCGGTTGTACAAGCAGTACAACACGTAAAGTAGCTTAGGTATTGTAGTGGTCCTGGATTTGTTCCGGCTATAGAATTTGTCGTAGAACAGAGTAGTAAGTGTATGGCGATCTTCCAGGATATCTGCGGCGCCAATCACTCAGAATAATTCCTTTTCATAAACGAATATCTTTATTCATAGGCTGAACAATACGCGTTTCTAGCCTGAACCGGACTCTTCCTCAGTTATATACAGCATAAAATTACATTTTTTAATGTAATTTTATGCTGTATATAACTGAGGAAGACTCCACCATACATTTGCCGCATACAGCGCCGCAGATAGCCTGGAAGATAGCCATACATTTACAATAAAAATGACAGACCTCTCCATTTTTTTTTATGGGAAAACTTTCAAAATTTACCCCACTGTATCTCGATTTTGATAAAACTTTAATAATCCTAGAAGTAGGAAATTATTTTTTTGCCATAGTACAGATAAAATACATGAAAATACATGACATAAAAGACAAAAAAGTACACATGTACATATCTATTGAAAAAAAACTGTATAATAAATTACTGAAACCTTGAATAAGAAGAGACACAATCTCATTTAAAAAAAATGCATACACTTGTTCCAGCGAACAGTGAAGAGCTACAATCCACCATCGGCACTATTAAAGGGGTATTACCATGAAAGAAAATTCTCAAATTTCAATCCCCTAGTGATGTTAACACAATAAAGATATTTTTAACCCTTTACTTCACAATTTTACTCATTTGTATTGCTGTTTAGCTCATATCACTTCCTAGGCAGGTCAGTGCAAAATTCCAGGGTGTGGGAGGGGACTCTCTAAGCAGAAACATTATGATCCGTCTAGTTCTGTGAGCTGACAATTTGGTTAAATTATCAGGGTACATGGCTTATTTGCACTCTCATTTAGCTTCTGAACATACTAGTACTGATAACATAGAAAGAGAAATGAGACAGATCAGAGATGAGATGATGAGATCCATTAGATGCCTATTGCACACAATAACACAGTCAGCTCTCCTACAGCTCTCTGCTATTCCACAACACACTAGATTTCCTGTGCTTTCCTCCCCCGATAAAGAACTTATCTGTCTGGAGCTTGTAGCACTTCTCATGCTGCTACCTGCAGGTGTCTGTGAGCTCTGTCCTGGACTGCAGGGGGGCAGTTAATGACACCAACCTTATTTTTATCAAAAACCGTCATGCCAACCCTTACATTTTCCCAATTTCTGCGGTTCCCAATCAGCCCTTACTGACTCGAAACCTTGCAGTGAGACAAAAGTATCAGGAATCTGGTATGGTTTTTGGTGTTTTTTTAAATTAAAAGGGTGCATTGGGCATTTCACACCACTTACAGAAAACAAATTTGTTGAAGTGTAAGTTTAATATTTAACTTTAATAGTTTGTTAACATGTGCAAGGCCCTGCAAAGGCTGTATTTAAAGAGGACCTGTCAGGGACAGTTTAAGACAATAAACCACCCACAGGTCCTTAAAACTAGTTAGTTGGCTGTTACTTTTTGGCAGCATTTGGCTAAATACCACTTGGTATATACTCGAGTATAAGCCGACCCGAGTATAAGCCGAGACCCCTAATTTTACCACCAAAACTGGGAAAACCTATTGACTTGAGTATAAGCCGAGGGTGTAATATACAGCCAGCCCCAAGTGGTATACAGCCAGCCAGCCCCCCTAATGTATACAGCCAGCCTGCCCCTCTTATGTATACAGCCAGCCTGCCCCATACTGGGGGGTCTGTGACCAATGCATTTCCCACCCTCGGCCTATACTCAAGTCAATAGGTTTTCCCAGTTTTTTGTAGTAAAATTAGGGGTCTCGGCTTATACTCGGGTCGGCTTATACTCGAGTATATACGGTAATGTGATAAACTCCAACAACAAACTCCTCTTCCTGCTTTCCTGTTTGGACACCTCTCCCCACGTCTGTCCTGCAGACACCAAGCAAGATACGCAGGTGCCGATTAGTAACAGTCGACAGCTCACAATTGCCTCCACGACACTCACCATCCAGAGGTCATGCCGTCACGTTCACACATAATTCTGATGTTCAATTATTTTTTATACTGAATATGTACAACAAAATTAATTTTGTAATATCCACATAAATTTATGTGACATGTGACATTGCTATACCATTAAATGTATTAAGCGGTTTCTGTTATTACCGTATATCCTCGAGTATAAACCGACCCGAGTATAACGCGAGACCCCTAATTTTACCACCAAAAACTGGGAAAACCTATTGACTCGAGTATAAGCCGAGGGTGTAGTATACAGCCAGCCTGCCCCCCTAATGTGTACAGCCAGCCTGCCCCTCTAATGTATACAGCCAGCCTGCCCCCCTAATGTATACAGCCAGCCTGCCCCCCTAATGTATACAGCCAGCCTGACCCACAGGTCCTTAAAACTAGTTAGTTGGCTGTTACTTTTTGGCGAAAAACCTGCCAGCATTGGTCTAAATAAGTGTTGAACATCAACAAACGGCTACATCCGCTACATGGGGGGGCATATTCTATGCTATACTATAAAGTTACTCAGGGCAGTAATAAAAAAACACTTTATAACTCTGAGAAGGTGGCAGACACGTGAGTTATAGGAGTCTATTATCAGTATATCTGATGGCAAATGTCCTTTAACATTAACCCCTTGCTGCACCATAAAGTTCCCCAAAGTTATGTTGAAGAAGCTCAATTCACCCCTGTTCCCTTAGAATTGATCTAAAAATAAATAAAATCATAAACATGTTAGGAATTGTCGTGTCCCAAAATGCCTCATTATTCCAGATCAATCAAGAGGCACTGGCCTCCTGACAAATTTAGTGGGGGCTAGCCCGCCAGCAGTTCTATGTCAGGTTTTATAATAATAATTCCTTTATTTATATAACGCACACAAAGTACGCAGCGCTGCACAGAGCTTGCTAAATCAGTCCCTGTCCCCAGGGCCGCCGATAGGGCAGTACAACTGGTACTGCCCTATGGGGCCCGGACTCTAAGACACTAGGGGGGGGGGGGGGCCAATATAAAAACAGTTATGAACCGTAGTACCCATATGCTACTTTTAGCTCTTTTCCAACACAAAATTTTTTAATAAAAAATGATCAAAAAGTTGTACAGTCCCCATGCGGCAATTAATAAAATGATAAAACTAATACTCACCTCCCATGCTGCTGCAATAAACAATACTATGGACTCTTCTGTCAGATCCACGGCTCTGTACAGGGAAGCTGATGGCATGTGATCACATAATCACACACCATCTGGATCCTCCAGAATGTACAGAACCATGCAAATAAAGGGGTCTGTTCTGCGCCACTCTGCATATCAATGGTATCTGAGTCTTAAAGACACAGATGTAATTCATATGTACATACCGTATTTTTCGGCCTATAAGGCGCACCTCTAATAAATGCCAGAGGACCTGGAGAAAACCCACGCAAACACGGAGAGATTATGAACCGTAGTACCCATAGGCTACTTTTTGCTCTTTTCCAACACAAATTTTTTTAATAAAAAGTGATCAAAAAGTTGTACAGTCCCCAATTAATAAAATGATAAAACTAATACTCACCTCCCATGCCGCTGCAATCATCAATTCTATGGACTCTTCTGTCAGATCCACGGCTCTGTGCAGGGAAGGTGAAGGCATGTGATCACATAATCACACACTATCTGGATCTTCCAGAATGTACAGAACCACGCAAATAAAGGGGTCTGCTCTGTGCCACTCTGCATATCAATGGTATCTGTGTCTTAAAGACACAGATGTAATTCCTATGTGTCAGATAATACATACTTGCTGACAGCAGATCCATACTCATGGTGGGGGATTTGGACGGGTACAAAAGGCAACTCTGCCACCGCCTCAGGACTCTGCCATTTGAGGCCGGATTTTTAATCCCCCTCATGGCTGACACAGCCTTGCTCCCACCCTTGTTTGTCCTGTGTATATGCTCTCCTCCCTATTTGCACATTATAAGATCACAGCTGGCGAAAAACCACCAAAACCAAATTTGTTGTTTTTAACTCTCATTTTTATTTGTGTTTTTATTGATTGAATCTGTAAAACCTTTTATCATTAATAAAGATTGGCATCATTGTATTTTAACTGAACAAAGACATCTATTTTTGTAAGCATCAACATCACCGTCATTGTCCTTTGTAATTTATTTTCAGAGTCCATTAAAGCTTTAGTTTCCTAACAACGTATCATAAAATAGCTGCAGGAAAGTGAATACTTAGGGATAATTTCGCATTTTTTTCCTTTTACCTAAATGGAACAGACACATTATTTAATCTGAGTCAGGCTATTGTGCTTTCAGACCTTCATGCTGGTAATCAATTTGCTTTCCAGTGCTAAATGCATGTACATTGTAGGAGGAGCAGCAGAGTGTACAACATCACTAGAGACAAGGCAAAACACAAGATCAATGCAATGAACAAAAAACAAGCAGAGAATACAGACAAAGTACCACTGAGACCAGTTATCACCGTCATCATCCTATTCCCAGATCGTGGAAATGGCAAGGTCATCAAACCGAAAGCAGGAAATCTTCAAAATAGTAAGGCTGTACACAGCTAGCATTCTATTACAAGGCTGTATACTTTGTTTTTGATGGTTTTAGCATTGTATGGGCAAGATTTTAGGGCACAGTCATGTTTTCCGTTTATTGCTGAGCTTGCGATATACTGTATATTCCAATTGGATAAATAGATCTTATTTGTTTTGTCTATATCTTTTAATTATTAGAGGGTCCTTTTTCATGCCGAAAGTGGACTTTAGTGTAGACCATTTAGTTTTCATTTCATGTGGTTTATATTGGTATTTATTAGCATGCACCAAATCTCTTTAATTGCCTTAAGGTTTGTGGTGTATTTCTAAAAGGAAAAAAAGTCTAAATTCTCATAAACCATTACATGTAATTCAGCAGTGCATGCCTGCCTCAGAATATCATATAATATTATATACAGATAATGATTAATTGGCAGCTGGTGGTATGAGATCTTATACCATTTATACCTGACCAACAAGTAAGAAGACTCCTTACTTAAAGGAAACCCACCATGAGGATTCTACTATTAAAGAAGATCTGATGGAAAATTCCTCCTGCCTGTCTCTGCCCTAATCTGTAATTTAATAATCCTGGAACCTAACCTAACTTGTTAAAAATTTATTTTAGTAATATGTAAATTAACTTCAGAGGCTACTGGGGCGTAGAGTAGCCTTAGCTCCCAGTGCCTCACAGGCTACTCCACAGCCCAGTAGCCTCTGCAGTTAATTAATATGTTACTAAAATAAAGTTTATAACAAGTTAGGTTAGGTTCCAGGATTATTAAATTACAGATTAGGGCAGAGGAAGGGAGGAGGAACCTACCATTAGATCTACTTCTGATAGTAGATTCCTCCTTTAAAGGGGTTATGCCACAAAACAAATTACTTCAAAAAACTCTCAAAGAGGTTAAATAAAAAATACCTTTCTATTTGTTATTGTTATGCTTGCTCAGCCTCTATTCTGTTCCACACAGAAGCAGGGGTGGGAGGGGCCTAGCAGGGCACATGCACAGCACTTATAGGGGCATTTATTTTACAACTCATTTGCCTCACCTCAGCGATACCTAACTGCATTTAGAGTCTCCTTCCACCTGCTGTGTTCAAATAGGATGAATAGGATTCATTAAACACTTGCGCATCATGCGCCAGCATTCGATGTAAACCCCACCCCCTGGATTTATTCTATAATCTGCACCTGAATAGGTGTAGCTTGTGCGCAGGTGCAGGGCATGGAGCACCCCATGTCAACCCACCTTGCCACCAGACATGCCTCCTTCACACCATCCATACCCACTTGGCTTGGAAGTGGCATAAAGGGGAAAATAATTGCAATTCTTGGCCATGTGCTGGGAATTGTGATTATTTCAAGGCTTGTATTCAAAGCCCCGTTGTGTATGAATTCATCCAAAAGGCTGTGTATTAGTAGATGTTATCAGCACAACAAATATAAGTACAACAAGCCCTACATGTTCACATGTGGAAGCTACAGCTATTCCAGGGTATATCACCCCGGGAGGTAGTCAGTGACCTCAGCGTTGACAGGCCATGAGGCTGGAGGTCACTACTGAGGTCAGTGATTGGCTGCAGTGATGTCTTACCCTTGTTTAACACATCATAAGTCTTCAGCAGCTGATAATTTCACTTCATGTTCAGGTGAGTAGCTGTCTGGTAGCAAACACGCTATCCTAGGAATATTAGGGGGCAGTTATCATATGCTGCTGCATTGTGCTTGATGTTCCCCCACCCCCAAGCAGATCAATCAAGAGGCACTGGCCTCCTGACAAATTTAGTGTAGTATTATCTGTTAAATTCCATCTTCTAAAAATCTTATATTGATAGATAAATACTTTTACACAGAAAAGCAGGAAACACTCGGATGTCCAATCCAAATTAAAGGTAAAGTTTATTGAAGCATGACAAGTACACCGAGCTGTTGTCACACTTGAATGAACTTTACCTTTAATTAGTGCTTCCTGCCTCTCTGCATATATCCACTGAAGGCAATTCCAGAAGTCTGCTGAACACACAGAGATTGCAGGACAGCAGTGTAGCATGGGGGGGACAGTCAGTAGTGATGATTACAGGAGGACTGCAGGACAACAGTGTAGCATAGAGAGACAATCAGTAGTGGAAATTACAGGAGGAGGACTGCAGGAGATTACAGTAGTGTAGCATGGAGGGACAGTCAGTAGTAGAGATTACAGGAGGAGGACTAAAGGACAGCAGGGTAGCATGGAGGAACAGTCAGTAGTGGAGATTACAGGACTAGGACTGCAGGACAGCAGTGTAGCATGGGGGGACAGTCAGTAGTGATGATTAAAGGAGGACTGCAGGACAGCAGTGTAGCATGGAGGGACAGTAGCGTAGTGGAGACTTACAGGAGAACTTGCAGGACAGCGTGTAGACATGGGGGGGGACAGTCAGTAGTGATGATTACAGGAGGACTTCAGGACAGCAGTGTGAGCGTGGAGGGACAGTTCAGTAAGTGTGATTACAAAGGAGGACTGCAGCGACAAACAAAGTGTAGCATAGAGAACAGTCAGTAGTGGAATATACAGGAGGAGGGACTGCAGGAAGATTACAGTAGTGTAGCATGGAGGAACGTCAGTAGTGAGATTACAACAGGACGGACTGCAGGTACAGCATGTTCGCAATTGGGGGGACAGTCAGTAGTGATGAATTAAAGGAGGACTGCAGGACAGCAGTGGTGCCATGGAGGGACAGTTGTAGTGGAGATATACAGGGCGGATGCAGGCATCAGTGTAGCATGGGGGGACGTCAGTAGTGGAGATTACAGGAGGAGGGACTGCAGGAGAGCAGTTAGCATAGAGGGGGCAGTCAAGTAGTGGAGATTAACAGGATAGGACGTTCATTTTTGCTCCAGGGCAGCAGTGTGTGTACATTGCGGGAGGGACAAGTCAGTAGTGATGATTAAACGAGGACTGCAGGACAGCAGTGTAGCATGGGGGGTAAGTCAATAGTGGGAGATTCGGGGAGGAAGGACTACATGACAGACAGTAGTTGTAGCATGATGGGGCAGTTAGTTATGGAAGTGTTACAGGCAGCGAGGACCTGCAGGAGAGCAGTGTCAGCATGGGGAACAGTCAGTATGGAGATCAAAGGACTAGGAATGCAGGACTGCAGTTGGCATGGGGGGACGGTCATAGTGTGATGATTACAGGAGGATTCAGGGACGCAAGTGTAGCATGGGGGGACCATCCCATTATGGAGATTACAGGAGGAGGACTGCAGGACAGCAGTGTAGCATGGGGGGACAGTCATTAGTGGAGATTACAGGAGGAGGACTGCATGAGAGCAGTGTAGCATGGAGGGCAGTCAGTAGTGATGATTACAGGAGGAGGACTGCAGGAAAGCAGTGTAGCATGGGGGGACAGTCAGTAGTGGAGATTACAGGAGGAGGACTGCAGGACAGCGGTTAGCATGGAGGGGCAGTCAGTAGTGGAGATTACAGGAGGAGGATTGCAGGAGAGCAGTGTAGCATGGGGGGACAGTCAGTAGTGATGATTTCAGGAGAACTACAGGACAGCAGTGTAGCATGGAGGGACAGTCTGTAGTGGAGGTTACAGGAGGAGGACTGCAGGACAGCAGTGTAGCATGGGGGGACAGTCAGTAGTGTAGATTACAGGAGGAGGACTGCAGGAGAGCAGTGTAGCATGGGGGGACAGTCAGTAGTGGAGATTACAGGAGGGGGACTGCAGGACAGCAGTGTAGCATGGAGGGGCAGTCAGTAGTGGAGATTGCAAGAGGACTGCAGGACCTGTTGGAGCTCAGGAGAGGTCACAGCTGAGCATGTTGCTTGTATCATCTCTGCAGCCTCCTGTCTGACGGTCATGTGATGTGGGTGGAATTTGCAAAATGTTACAAGTCACATTGTTAGTGGATTGACTTAATTCAAACAATGTTTTGCTAATGAGCCGGGTAAATCTTCATAGCAGTTTCAGCACTATATCCTCCTACAATCAATCATGGGTTTCCAAGGATGCTTTGCTTTTAAGATCATGCATGCGCCCTGGGATACCCACGATTATGCATGGCATCGGCTTGCTGGCGGGTGCAGTGATGAAACCACTGCCTGCGCTACAAGAGAGAAATGCTATAGAGCTTGTGGGTAAGCATCCTTGGTTACCTGTGCTGTCGTATGTCCTTATGTACAAGAATATAACTACTATAATATTTTCATGGAAAATATTAATCTACAGTGGTGTGCAGAGCAGCAATACACAAACCCGTTTAGATACACAACACTCAACCCTATAACTTTAAAATTTTTCCATGTATATACCATATAGATTCGAGTATAAGCCAAGTTTTTCACTATAAAAAATTTGCTGAAAAACCCTAACTCGGCTTATACTAAAGTCTAGAAGAAAAACAAAAAGTGTACTTACTTTCCAATGCCCACAGGCAGTTCCTCTTCTATCCACCGATGCTCCAGCATCAGCTCCATGACCCTGCTTGGTCAGCAGCGAGCGGTTGACATCATAATGCCTGCGACGGACAGCCGAGGACTCGGAGACGATGCTGGACCATCAATGGATAGAAAATGACCTAACGGAGCATTGATGCATAGAAGGTAACCTGCCTTTGGCATCGGAAGGTGAGTACACTTTGTTTTTTTCCTACAGGCATTATTTTGGGGACAGTGGCTGCATGGTATATACTGGCGGGAGCAGGGGCTGCAGGCTATATACTGGGGGGAGCAGGGGCTGCAGGCTATATACTGGGGGGAGCAGGGGCTGCAGGCTATATACTGGGGGGAGCAGGGGCTGCAGGCTTTTTACTGGAGGGAGCAGGGGGTGGCAGGCTATATACAACAGGGGCTGGTGGCTATATACTACAGGGGCTGGCTGGCTATATACCACAGGGGATGGCAGGCTGTATACCACAGGGGCTGGCGGGCTGTATACCACAGGGGCTGGCGGGCTGCATACCACAGGGGCTGGCGTGCTGTATACCACAGGGGCTGGCGGGAGGTATACCACAGGGGCTGGCGGGCTGTATACCACAAGGACTGGCGGGCTGTATACCACAGGGGCTGGCGCGCTGTATACCACAAGGGCTGGCGCGCTGTATACCACAAGGGCAGGCGGGCTGTATACCACAAGGGCAGGCGGGCTGTATACCACAAGGGCAGGCGGGCTGTATACCACAAGGGCAGGAGGGCTGTATACCACAAGGGCAGGCGGGCTGTATATCACAAGGGCTGGCGGGCTGTATATCACAAGGGCTGACACCTGCTCTGTATTGAGAGCTCAGCCTACAAGCTTTCTCCATACAATGCCAGCAGAATTACTAGTACATACCCAGACATTACATATACCGTATATTCCGGCGTATAAGACGACCTGGTGTATAAGACGACCCCCCTACTTTCCTGTTTAAAATATAGAGTTTAAGATATGTTCGCCGTATAAGACTACCCCTTTTCCAATGCATACAAAACACAGGTAAAAATTAAAAAAAAAACAGATTTGAATTTAACATGGTCCTTTTTTTAATTTAAATTCTTATGACATGCAGGTATATAGCAGGAAAACTGTCGCTCATAAACATAAGGCATACAACAACAACATTACCATTACAGCACAGCCCCCAGTAGTATACAGCACAGCCCCCAGTAGTATACAGCACAGCCCCCAGTAGTATACAGCCCAGCCCAGCATAAAAAAAATAAAAGGGGGGGGGGTTGTACTCTGGCCTAGAACAGAGTATACAGAGTATAATCTGGGACTGGACTATTCTGGCCTGCTACAACAGCAAATAGTTAATTAGTGATAAGTGGACCGGTACCTCCAGTAATAAAAGCATTTACACCCGTTATCGGTGTCAGCACCCATCACAGGTGTTACTGGCAGGTGATCGGGAGCCCGAATCACACTTTTCTTCGTGGTTCTGAGAAACTCGGCAGAGCTGTAATACAGGAGCAGAGGAGAGGCAGAATACAGGAGCAGAAGAGAGGCAGGATACAGGAGCAGAGGAGAGGCAGAGTAAAGGAGCAGAGGAGAGGCAGAATACAGGAGCAGAGGAGAGGCAGGGTACAGGAGCAGAGGAGAGGCAGAATACAGGAGCAGAGGAGAGGCAGAATAGAGGTGCAGAGGAGAGACAGAGTACAGGAGCAGAGGAGAGGCAGAATACAGGAGCAGAGGAGAGGCAGAATAAAGGAGCAGAAGAGAGGCAAAGTACAGGAGCAGAGGAGAGGCCGAATACAGGAGCAGAGGAGAGGCAGAATACAGGAGCAGAGGAGATACAGTATATAGGAGCAGAGGAGAGGCAGAATACAGAATACAGAAGCAGACCCCCATTGTCTGACCCTGAGCAGTTAATGAAGACACAGACAAGGAGGAGAGGGTAATGTTCTTTATTATATTTATGGCATAACTAATAGTCATTATGCTTCTCCATGTAGGGAACATTACATGTGGTTATTAGTAATTATCATAATAACCAGGATAGGAGAAAGTCTCTTCTCATCAGTTTACTCCTCTTCCTCTCTTCTCCTGCATAAGATGATGAAAGGTAAGTAAGACATAAACCAGGGAGAGTACAGGAGCAGAGGAGAGGCAGAATACAGGAGCACAGGAGAGGCAGAGTACAGGAGCAGAGGAGAGGCAGAGTACATGAGCAGAGAAGAGGCAGAGTACATGAGCAGAGAAGAGGCAGAGTACATGAACAGAGTAGAGGCAGAGTATAGGAGCAGAGGAGAGTCAGAGTTAAGGAGCAGAGGAGAGGCAGAGTGCAGGAGCAGAGGAGAGGCAGAATACAGGAGCAGAGGAGAGGCTAAGCACAGGAGCAGAGGAGAGGAAAAGTGCAGGAGCAGAGGAGAGGCAGAGTACAGGAGCAGAGGAGAGGCAGAATACAGGAGCAGAGGAGAGGCTAAGCACAGGAGCAGAGGAGAGGCTAAGCACAGGAGCAGAGGAGAGGCTAAGGGGGCCTGCACAACTAACGCCTAACAGTATGTTTTGAGTGTGGAGAGAAACCACCGTAGTACCCGGAAAACCCCGCAAACACGGAGAGAACATACAACTCTTTGCAGATGTTGACCTGAGTGGGATTCGAACCCAGGACCCCAGTGCTGCAAGGCAGAAGTGCTACTCACTCCGCCACCGTGACGCCCTGACTCCACACATACGTTAGATGCACCTACCACCAGATCTACCTAAATAGGTAGATCAGTAGGGTTATGTTTCCTTTAAGCTTTATTGTTAATCCTGGTTCTTATGACAATCCAACATTTTTAAAATCCAATTGTCACAGAGACCAAAAAGAATCATAGGAAAGAAAAAGAAGTGTGCTACACTGGACCCAAATCCAATTTAAATACAATTTAATCTTTTATTATTTAGAGATGAGCGAACATGCTCTGCCAGCTTGATGCTCGGTCGAGCATTAGGGTACTCGAAACTGCTCGTTGCTCGGACGAATACTTTTTGCCCGCTCGAGAAAATGGCAGCTCCCCCGTTTTGCTTTTTGGCGGCCAGAAACAGACCAATCACAGCCAGGAGACTCTGCACTCCACCCGCATGACGTTGTACCCTTACACGTCGATGAGTGGTTGGCTGGCCAGATCAGGTGACCCTGGGATAACTAGTAGCCGCTGGCCGCGCTGCTCGATCATTCTGTCTCTGGATGCCGCTAGGGAGAGAGCTGCTGCTTCAGGGAAAGCGTTGGTGTTGTCTATTAGCTTACTGTTAGGCAGGAGTGATTCTCAAAGAACCCAACGCCCTTCTTAGGGCTACAATAACTTTCCTTTTTTTTATTTTAATTTGCATCTTTTACCATTTTGTGAGGAATTAGCGGGGGACTTGCTACCCGGTGTTTTAGACTCTAAGTGGCACACATATCCATAGCAAAGACCAAGTGGAAAATTCAGTAGGGGTTGGATTTCTATTAGGCATAACTCAGTGTCATCTCATCTGGCATAGTAGTGTGCTTCCTTGGATACTTGGCTAGAAATAGCCATAGGAGAATACAAACAGCTTCTTGAAGCCTACAGTAGCGTTCATATATTTGATTTCTGGTTGATCTGCTGTGGCTTTAGTTTCTGCAGTGCATGTCCTTGCCAATTCTGAGCAATTTGTAGTGAGACTTTGCGACCGCTGTGTTCTGCGCTTAGTGGCGCACATATCCATAGCAAGCGCTGAAGTGGGAAAATTCAGTAGGGGTTGGATTTCTATAGGCACTAACTCAGTGTCTCTCATCTGGCATAGTAGTGTGCTTCCTTTGATACGTGGCTAGAAAATAGCCATAGGAGATACAAATAGCTTCTTGAAGCCTACAGTAGCGTTCTATATATTTTGATTTCTGGTTTACTGCTGGTGGCTGTAGTTTTCTGCAGTGCATGTACTTGCCAATTCTGAGCAATTTGGTAGTGAGACTTGCGACCGCTGTGTTCTGCGCTTAGTGGCGCACATATCCATAGCAAAGGCTGAATGGGAAAATTCAGTAGGGGTTGGATTTCTATTAGGCACTAACTCAGGTCTCTCATCTCTCTGGCATAGTAGTTTGCTTCCTTTGATACTTGGCTAGACATAGCCATAGAGAATACAAATAGCTTCTTGAAGCCTACAGTAGCGTTCTATATATTTGATTTCTGGTTGATCTGCTGGTGGCTTTAGTTTCTCTGCAGTGCATGTACTTGCCAATTCTGAGCAATTGTAGTGAGACTTGCGACCGCTGTGTTCTGCGCTTATGGCGCACATATCCTAGCAAAAGGCTGAAGTGGGAAAATTCAGTAGGGTTGGTATTCTATTAGGCACTAACTCAGTGTCATCTCATCTGGCTAGTAGTGGGCTTCCTTTGATATTGGCTAGAAAATAGCCATAGAAGAATACAAATAGCTTCTTGAAGCTACAGTAGGTCTATATATTGATTTCTGGTTTGTCTGCTGGTGGCTGTAGTTTCTGCATGTGCATGTGTACTTGCCAATTCTGAGCAATTTGTAGTGAGACTTGCGAACCGCTGTGTTCTCGCTTTAGTGGCGCACATATCCATAGCAAAGGCTGAAGTGGCAAAATTCAAGTAGGGGTTGGATTTCTATTAGGCAATAACTCAGTGTCATCTATCTGGCATAGTGTGTGCTTCCTTTGATACTTGGCTAGAAAATAGCCATAGCAATAGGATAGGATTGTTTTGGTTCCTAAAAACTCAAAAAAAAACAAAACACAAAAAAAAAAACAAACAAACCAAAAAACAAACAAAAAAAAAAAAAAAAAATAAAAAAAAAAAAAGTTATAACTCTCATTTTAAAAATGTTTAACCAACCCAGGGCTAGGGGTAGAGGACGAGGGCGGGACGTGGCGCCAACTACCGGCAGGGTGTCAGAGGCGTGTGTCCGGGCGGGGGTGAGACCACCACCTGCTGATGAGGGAGCAGGGGACGCCGCAGAGCTACACTCCCTAGTTCATGTCTGAAGTTACTGGGTACTCGTGTAGAGCATCTGAGTTGAGGCCAGAACAGTGCGAACAGGTGATGTTCGTGGATTGCTGACAATGCTTCGAGCAATTTGTCCACTCACCAGTCAGTCTTCCACGCAGTCCACCCATGTCACGAATCCCCCACTCCTCCAGCTCCTGCCACTCTCAGCTCCTCCCCCCCATTCTGCCCCCTCCCAGGAAATTTGCCATTTGAAACCGGCATACTCTGAGAGAACTGTTTTTCTGGACCCCTTCCCACAGTCACAAACCACTTGTCCGGTTGCTGCGAGCACATTTTCTCCGATGCCCAGGTTTTCCACCAGTCACAGAGTCCTGTGGGTGTGATACCTTCTTGACTGTGGAAGTGTTAAGAGGTGTCCACGATGAGGTAGACCCGGTTGTCAGACAGTGGGAAGTTGTTGTCAGGGCAAGAAGTGCCGAGGGGTGAGCAGACTGAGGATCGGAGGATGATGAGGTGACAGACCCAATCTGGGTTGAGAGGCCGGTGAACACAGTGCTTCTGAGACGAGAGAGTCCTCGACCGAGACAGGTTGGAAGAGGCAGTGGTGGGGCCAGACGAGAGGCAGGGCCAAGCTGGTGCATCAGCGCCACTGTCAACTAGTGAAGCTCCGTTGGGGGGCTCTTGCGTGCGAGGGCTAATCTTCAGAAGTGTGGAGGTTCTTAAGGAAACACCTATGACCGACGGACCTGTGGGTGTGCAACATTTGCCAAACCAGGCTCAGCAGGGGGGTTCCACCACTACTAGCTTATACTACCACCAGTATCGCAGGCATATGAATGCTAAGCACCCACTCAGTGGCCACACGCCCTTTTCACCTCCGGCCGTCACACCACTGCTCCTTCCCTTTGTGCAGCTGCTAGTCAGCCCCCTGCCCAGGAACCTGCCACAAAAAACCCCATCGTCGCCTCCACGATCCTCCACAGCATCCACCAGCGTTCAGCTCTCCATAACCCCAACGCTGGAGCGAAAACGCAAATAATAGTGCAACCCACCGCACCCCAGCCCTTAATGTGCACATCTCAGATTCTTAGCCTGGAGATGCTGCCATAGGCTAGTAGAGACCGAGGCTTTCGCAACCTCATGGCGGCGGCCGCCCCTCGTTATTCGTCCCCAGCCGCCACTAGCTTTTCCCGATGTGGCCGTCCCAGCCCTGCACCATCACGTGTCAGACAACACATCCGTGCCCTGACCAACGCGTTTTCTGACAAGGTCCACCCTGACCACGGACACGTGGACGAGTGCTGCCAGGGCAGGGCCACTATATCACGCTGAGCAATTGGTTAACTGGTGGGCTGGGACCGAGCACTGACCCTGGGGCTGCTATATACTGCCGACGCCGAGGATTGCGGCCGCGACCCGCGTCCCAGGTTGTTTTCAGGCCTACTATGCCCTCCTCCTCCCACCCGCTCCTCCCACCTCTCCCTCCGAACTACCACCGTGGGCACGGCGCCATCAGTCGGTAGTCCTCTAGCACAGCAGCAGTGCCGTCGCTAAGCGACAGCAAGGCGGTGCTCAAACTGCTGAGCCCTAGGCGACAAAAGGCACACCGCCCAAGAGCTATTACAGGGCATCACGCGCAGACTGTCTGTGGCTGGCACCGCTGAACCTCAAGCCGGGAATGGTTGTGTTGCAAACGCGAACCTGGTGGCGGCTCTGCAAACTCGGCAGACTGACACTGTCCGCCTGGCCATATGTTAAATCTGATAGTGGCAGCGTTTCCTCAAGACATCACCCAATCTGTCTGATTTGCTCACGAAGGTTGCGCCGCCATCTGTGCGCATTTTCAGGAAGTCCAGCCCAGATTCTGCACTCTCAGGGCAGCGCAGCGCCGCCTCCACACTGCCCGCTCACCGACTTTTGTGCGACGTGCCCACGAGGTGAATTCAACACTGACCATGTTACCCAAGTTTACCAGCAGCGCAGAGCGATTGTAGACTGCCAGATGTCAACTTCCTCCACCAGAACTGGGAGTCAGGGTCAGTCAGCTTCCCGCAAGTCTCAATGAGGAGTGGACGTCATAAGAAACTGGACAAAACCAGCATTGCGAAAGTTGATGATCTGCAATCTAGAATACAATAATACAGACGATCCCCTACTTAAGAACACCCAACTTACAGACAACCCCTAGTTACAAACGGACCTCTGGATGTTGGTAATTTACTGCACTTTAGCCCTAGGCTACAATAAAAAGCTATAACAGTAAAGGTGTCTGCAATTAAAGGAAACCTACCTCTATGGATCTACCTATAAAGGTAGATCTGGTGGTAGGTGCATCCAATATATGTTAGGATAGCCATACACTACAATGCTATCATATTATGCTGCACATTTAATGCACTTAGGTTGCATGTGCAGATACCTGTAGCTGCGCGGCAAACCAAAACCTTGCTTCACATTGTAAAATGGCAGTTGATCTCTCTCTCTAATCTTTAATCAGGGTAATATGCAAATTTTCTAAAGAGGCTACTGGGGCGTGGAGAAGCTGGAGCTAAGACTACACCGCGCGGCTACTCCACACCCCAGTAACCTCTTTGATCCTCCTACACAGACACCTTCAGCGCAGCTACAAGGAGCTGCTCACATTCATCCGCGAAGCCAGAGTTCTGCTAATGTGCAGTAGCTCCGGCTTTGGAGCCAAGATGGCCCAGCCACGGGCCTGTGTTCTGCGCATGTGCAGAACTCCGGCTTCACGGATGAGTGCACCAGATCTGAAGATGGGTAGGAGGATCAAAGAGGCTACTGGAGCGAAGAATAGCCGCGCCGTGTAGCCTCAGCTCGGGCTACTCCACGCCACAGTAGCCTCTATAGAAAAACTGCATATTACCCTGATTAAAGATTAGAAAAGATTGAGGGGAGTAAATGATTAGCCCTAAAAAGGGTTAATAATAATAATAATAATTCTTTATTTATATAGCGCACACAGATTACGCAAATAAACTTATACTCACCTCCAGTGCCCCCGATGTGCGCGCTGCTGCGCCCCGATGTCTCGAGGTCGTCTCGTCTGTCTTGTCCTCTCCGTCTTCTTTCTTCGCTGTGCGCCGCCGATTATCATCCCCGCAGGCGCCTAGTATTAGGCGCCGCTAGCGGCGCCTAATACTAGGCGCCTGCGGGGATGATAATCGGCGGCGCACAGCGAAGAAAGAAGACGGAGAGGACAAGACAGACGAGACGACCTCGAGACATCGGGGCGCAGCAGCGCGCACATCGGGGGCACTGGAGGTGAGTATAAGTTTATTTGGAGATTACAGGAGGAGGACTGCAGGACAGCAGTGTAGCATGGGGGGGCAGTCATTAGTGGAGATTACAGGAGGAGGACTGCAGGAGAGTAGTGTAGCATGGGGGGGCAGTCAGTAGTGATGATTACAGGAGGAGGACTGCAGGAGAGCAGTGTAGCATGGGGGGACAGTCCGTAGTTGAGATTACAGGAGGAGGACTGCAGGACAGCAGTGTAGCATGGGGGACAGTCAGTAGTGGAGATTACAGGAGGAGGACTGCAGGACAGCGGTTAGCATGGAGGGGCAGTCAGTAGTGGAGATTACAGGAGGAGGATTGGAGGACAGCATTGTAGCATGGGGTGACAGTCAGTAGTGATGATTTCAGGAGAACTACAGGACAGCAGTGTAGCATGGAGGGACAGTCTGTAGTGGAGATTACAGGAGGAGGACTGCAGGACAGCAGTGTAGCATGGAGGGACAGTCAGTAGTGGAGATTACAGGAGGAGGACTGCAGGAGAGCAGTGTAGCATGGGGGGCAGTCAGTACTGATGATTACAGGAGAACTACAGGAGAGCAGTGTAGCATGGAGGGACAGTCTGTAGTGGAGATTACAGGAGGAGGACTGCAGGACAGCACTGTAGCATGGAGGGACAGTCAGTAGTGGAGATTGCAAGAGGACTGCAGGACCTGTTGGAGCTCAGGAGAGGTCACAGCTGAGCATGTTGCTTGTATCATCTCTGCAACCTCCTGTCTGACCTGATTAATAGTGTAGAGAGGAAAGGGCTGCTACATTGCTATGAGCGTGCAACCATGACAGGAGAGGACTGTTCTCTGTGAAGGAGCTAATCATGTCTGGCTGCATTTTCCTTGCTTGTGCTACTGTAAGCTCTGGTGAAGCTTAGGCTTGCAGTAAGCAGTGGAAATTATTGCTTCACCCCTGTAAGTGATGTGTTGTTCACGAATGAGCTGGCTGTAAGAGCTGGCTCTTGTTCATGAACGATGGGAGCCGGCTCTCTTAACCGCGCCCCTAACCGGCTCACTACGCCCTCTTTAACCCCATACAATCTGGTTTAAAGTGAAGTGTTGTGGGGTGATTGTCTAGCCTGCTACTACATATTATATATTTAATATGGCTGCAATGTGTCAGCTGATCTTTCAGTGTGTAGAGGATCTGTGAAATGGTGGTGGAATCTGTAGCGCAGAGCAGAAGCTGAATCCTTGTGTGCAGACTTGGCCAGAGCAGCAGTAACACAAAAGAGGCACAGCTACCAGCAGGGGAGCCAGCAAGGATTACAGCGGGAGTTATCTCAGTTAAGCCCCATGCACATGAACGTGTAGAGAACGTTTTAAAATTGCCGTTTAAATGATGGCCACTCCATTGGGCAACACGACCATCCATGTACATGGCTGTGCTGTCCACCGTACCTTACCGTGAGTGGGGTGTATAAAAATATAGAGCATGTCCTATTCTCCACTGTATGTCCATTCCGTATGGCCCATAGGAATCAATTGGAACGCATAAAATATAACAGTAAGAGGTGCATCCTGTCAGCTAGCCAATAGTCAGCCATTCATCATTTGCCAGCCTACTGCATTTTATACAGTTATGGTACGGATACAGTGCCATATGGTGCAATACGTTGCCATACGGTTCCGTATATACAGAACAGAAAATACCATACAGTCGTATGCATGAGGCCTAATGCTGCATATTTTTTAATAAATGTAAATGCTGAAATTCCTTTTCACAATGCAATGTGCTGAATTACAGCCATGTGCTATGGTGGTACAACCCCTTTAAGGAGAATGTACCATTAAAGGTGTCTGGAGACTTTTCATGTTTGGGGATTTGAGGAAAATCAATATTCAAATATGCTTTCCAGGATGGATAAGAAAAACCAGTTACCTTGTAAGGCAGCCCCAAGCATAGCAGCCAAACCTGAATATCTTAATGGGGCTGCTTTACAAGGTTAAAGTTTTTCCTTATCCATCCTGGAAAACATATTTGAATATTTATTTTCCTCAAATCCCCAAACATGCAAAGCATGGATTTAGTGGCAAATACTCCTTATTTAGGAGGGTAACTTCTAGCATAGCAGCTAAAGCGGCTGCTACACGGCCTGTGGGGGCAGGGGGGCCCGGCACTCCAGCACACAATAGGAACCTGTGTGGGGGAAGGGCTGTCAGAAAGCTTCAAAAGTTATCCATGTGACTCCTCCATGTTCTTGACAATAATTATTTTCCCTCCAAATCAGAGCTGGATGGGTACAGAGAGAGAGAGAGTAGGTGGGAAACCAAACATTCCTCCATCTGCCTGAACACAGAGAAGGAGCATTTTGGTGCTGCTTACTTGCGCACTATGCAGCAGCTTCAGAAAAGGTCTATATTTATTCAACCACATAGCCCAGGCACCCAGTATTTAGCATGTACCCTCCCATACCACCTCCTGTACTTCCTTATTTCCAAGCCACCCCCTGTACCCCCTTATCTCCGGGCCACCTAATGTCCCCGCTTATTTCCATGCCACCCTATAAGTTTCCAATGAGATCCACATCACATCTACTGTTACCCCTGTCTTCTCCCTGTTTCTTTTGCAACATAAAATGTATTTTCCCCAGATGTAAATGTCCAAATAAATAGCTTTTAATGTAAATGTTGTAATTTTTATACATCCAACTTTCCCTGCAGTCTCTTTGGTAGCTGGACTATATCCTGTTTTTTGTAATTCCCATGCATACCCCCAAATGTGTTCATATGCGCCACAAACAGCAGTATTAATTACATGCAACTTCAAAGAACATAGGAAAAATCCACAGCTTTTGTAACCCCCACACCTTTGGTCCCCATTGCAGAAGCCATACACTTCGGCTACCTCTATTGTACTCCCCCTTCCTCAAGTCCCCCTCCAAATATATATATATATATATATATATATATATATATATATACACTCACCGGCCACTTTATTAGGTACACCTGTCCAACTGCTCGTTAACACTTAATTTCTAATCAGCCAATCACATGGCGGCAACTCAGTGTATTTAGGCATGTACACATGGTCAAGACAATCTCCTGCAGTTCAAACCGAGCATCAGTATGGGGAAGAAAGGTGATTGAGGCCTTTGAAGTGGATGGTGTTGGTGTTGAGGTGCCAAAAGGGCTGGCCTATGAGGTATTCAGGAAACTGCTGAGATCTACCCTTGGATTTCCGCACAAACCATCCTCACTCGGGTTTATCTACGACGAGAATGGTTGAAAAGAAAAAAACCATCCAGTTGCGACGGCATGTTTGTGGGCAGAGAATGCTGTGTGATCCAGCGGGTAGAGGGAGAATGGGCAGGACGGACGTCGAGACTAGATAGAAAGGCAACAGGACTCAAAATCCATCTCGATACAACCAAGGTAGGCCAGAAGAGCATCTATGAATGCCCGGCGTCGACTGTTGAGGGAAGTATGGGCAGCAGGCGACGAAAAAAGAAGACACAGGGTGTGCCACTTCTTCAGCTAAGAACAGGAAAAAAGGAAAAACTGAGGCTAAACATTGCAACAAGTCGAATCCGAAATTGGACATTAGAAGATTGGAAAACGTTCCATGGTGGTCTGAGAGAGTACTCGATTTTGTACTGTGAACATGGTCGGATGGTAGGGTCAGAATAATTGACCATAAAAAATGAAAGGAATGGACATACTGCATTGGTATCAAACGTTTCAAGGATGGTGGTGGTGGGTGTCATGTGGGACGTGTGGGGAAATATTTTGGCATCTTTGAACCTGGTACCAATTTGAGCATCGTGTGCAACGCACAGCCTACCTGGAGTAATTGTTCTGACCATGTCCATCCTTTATGAGCACAATGTACCCAAATCTGATGGCTACTTTCTCAGACAAATCGCGCATGTTACCATAAAGCTGAAATCATCTCAGCTGGTTTCTTGAACATGACAATGAGTGTGGGGTCACTGACTCAATGGCATCTGACACGTCCCCAGATTCTCAATCCAATAGAGCATCTTTGGTGTGTGGGAACGGGAGATTGCATGCAATCAAACTTCTTGTCCGATGTGGCAGCGACAAATTGACGTGCAAACTGTGTGGATGCCATCATGTCAATGTGACAAACTCTCTGAGGACTTCCACCTTGTTAATTATGCCACAAAGATGAGGAGTTCTGAAGGCCTAAAGGGGGGGTCAACCCGTACTATAGCATGGTGTACCTCAGAAAGTGGGACCGGTGATGGATTTACAATTCACGACGCACTTACTGCTGAAGATTAACAAAAGCCACTGCAATCCTTCTTGATGATAAAGGCTCTGGAAACCCTAGACAGTCCACTAGACTGTATCGTTTTTTCTTGCGGGCTTTAATTGTAATTATTCCTTTATTAGCACACAAAGGTATCGTGCCGTTGCGGGCTAACAGGGGACCTCTGCAAACACTGTGATGCAACATAGCTCACACTTGACAGCAATTCATCCACCTGTTCCTGCAGCCTCCAAGAAATCGTCAGTGATTGCTGTGCTTAGAAAACACGCCACCAAAACCAACCATATATATTTGGTTGGGGCTGTGCGCAGTATGATGATTCCGCACAGTACAAAACACTGTTAGAACATGTATTGAAGTTGTAAGACTTGGTCATGGAAATGAAGTATCACGTATTTTGGCAAAACCTATCTTGTAGAGCCAGTCTCGCTGTATATTCATCCAGTGAACAAAAAAGCATGATCAGAATTCATGGAGCCTTGGCCTCACATGTATGGAACTGCAGAGACTCCCATCCTGTGCTAGGTGTGCCGTCTGTGGGATGGACCTAATAACTGTGAATTGTGGGCAGTACCCTTGGGTCAGCGATGTGAGCAGCCAAGAATTTTTGGGCTGTATAAAGTCCACTAATAGTGGACACGTTTATGGCCCGTGTGCCACAGCATGTTACAGGATTAGACTAATGTTCCTGGGCATTGCAAAGACTGTAGGGCCCTGCGACGGCAATGCGCTGCAAGGAATGGTAAAAGATATTGCTTTTAAGTGAGCTGAAAAGACCACTGATTAATGGATCTTCCTCAGCGAAAGAACATCCCTGTCTAAGGGTTATTTCCTTTTATCTCTTATAACCTTCCTTTGCATATATCCAATATAAACTATTTTCAGTTTACAGTTGATATGCATTATTTAGTAAGTGGCAGACCTCAAGTACATTTAACTTAAGACTTTAGTTCAGAAGAACACTGCTTTCTTCACACAGAATCCAATTGATCACATTGTTTTAAAGATAACAGTAAAGTCAATAAAAAAACAATACACGCTTCAGTATTTTGATCCTGGGTGTAGAATTATTTTGGCTCAGCTCTTTTACTTTTTATATTATATTAGTAAAATGTCAGAGAAGCTTCTACCCATATTGTACCCAATGTTTTACCCTCTTTAGGAATGGTATGTACTTTTTACTGCAATTTCCTATACATCATGCCTTACTGTTGCTGATAATTAATGTGTTAATATACACTGATAAAAATGTGTAAGAATGTGATAACTTTTGTTAATACAGTAATAGAGAACACAATTTGCTCTGAGGGGTTTGCTCTGAATATGTTCTGCAGCTGCTATGGGGCTCACAGTGTCAGGAGGTCCGGTCATCCGACCTGACACTAAAGAATGGAGGATGTGCATTATTATATATATATATATATTGGAGCACATTTACTTACCCGGTCCAGTTGCGATCCCGCTGTGCGTTGTCCGCTGATTCGGGTCTGCCAGGATTCACTAAGGTACGTGTGCCCGATATCCAGCAGGTGTCGCTGCTGCAACGAGGTCCGCCGGAGTGCACCTTCTTCTTCCGTGCATGTAAGTGCTGATCTTGCGACACAAATTCTTTTTTAAATTCTGCGTTTTTTCCTAATCCGTCGGGTTGCCCGATGGCCACGCCCCCGATTTCTGTCGTGTGAATGCCGGCGCCAATGCAACACAATCCGATTGCCCCATTATGTTGTGCACGGTACAACATAATATGTATACAACATATATGTGATGTATATAGAAGCTTTATATCTGTGTATGGAACTGTATGTGTGTGTATATTTCATGTGTATATTCTCTATATGTGTGTGTGCGAGTGTAGAAATGTGTGTGCATGAGTGAAGAACTGTATGTTTGATTGTCATTTTATATAGAATTGTTCACCAAGATTCCTTCCTTATCCAATCCCTTCCCTTCCTTGGTTGAACTTGATGGACATTTGTCTTTTTTCCACTGTACAAACTATGATACTAAGATGTGCTCTTGGTTTTACGGATTGGACAGTTGGCTCATACACGGGGCCTTGGAAACCACATAACTGTGCCCATATAAATGATGCAAAAAAGGAATGGATGTTCCGCATTAGCTCAGCATAAATTAAAAAGTAAAAAATCCAATTTATTAAATCCAATGTGATGATAAAAACAAATAGGTATTTTTGCTAAAGTGATATCAATTGTTTTTATCATTACTTTGAAATTAATAAACTTTTTAAACTTTTGCTGAGCTAGTGCAGTCATCCATTCCATTTTTGCATCGTTGAATTGCCTTTGATCTGGAACAAACATCCTCCAAACAAGTCCTGCACAGCTGATCTTACCACGTGGGGCAAAGTGGTTTAGCTAATGCACATTCTTTTTCTCTTTTTTCATTGTCCATATTTATATGGGGTGTGTTAGCCGTTGAAGGATTGTGGACAAACTATGTTTGTGTGTGAAGGAGTTGGCACTGAAAGACACTTATACCCTATCAATAATTTAAAACAGGGGCTTATTTGCATGGCACTGCTATCTCCATGTAAAACTCCAGCAATGGAAACTTGGGAAGTTTATTTTCATATGTTAAAAATGCCAATAATGTGTTTCAGGGCTCTTGCCCTTCACAAGATTAATCATAATTTTTTTAGTTAGATTTTTCATGTTCTAAGGAAACATCCGGTTTATTAACTATTTTCATTGCTGGGTAGCTCCCAGCAGTTTGAATATGAGGATATATTTATTAGAAGGGTTAATATTTTAATTGATTTATAAAATTAACCTTAAAGTAAATCCATTTGTTTTTATGAATTGTGAATCAAACATACCTTGAGAATGCTGTAACTACACTGATGCAGAAAGATATCTATTATATCTTTGATTTAAGAGTCTTATGACTCGAAACGTGTAAGATTTGTGGTCCCACTCTTTATGTTGTTAAATTGCTGCTGGTTTTAAGAAGATGGGATTAATCAAGGATTCATAAATGTTAATCCCAGTGGATTTGCTGGTTCATTCTTTCAAATTTTCCTGTTTGGATGTGCTTCTAGCACCTCAGCCCTCTGAAACGCGCATCACCAGGTGAGCTGGATTATCAAAAGATTTTCTACTAGAAATATATCTTGTTTAATCCTTGAACCGAGTGGTTTTGCTCAAATAACAATTATAAAAATCGGGTCTTTGGGAAAGCTGGATGAAGACTGGGTTCTGTACATAAAAAAGATGCCTGAACTGTTCAGATAGGACTAATCAACCTGAGCTGGATGACTCAGCAGCTGGGGGAAATGTGCAGCGATTGATTACTTCTGCCTTTCAGGGACAACACAGTGATGATTTATTCTCAGCTTATGTTGGGCAGGACAAGGCTGGAGCAGTGCATAATTAGTGAGTAGAAGCGCCGAGGCAAGCCACAAGAACAACAAAGCCTCATTATTATAATTTTATAATTTTTTTTTTGAGCAAAACCACTCAGTTCAAGGATTAAACAAGATACACTCACCGGCCACTTTATTAGGTACACCTGTCCAACTGCTCGTTAACACTTAATTTCTAATCAGCCAATCACATGGCGGCAACTCAGTGCATTTAGGCATGTAGACATGGTCAAGTGCTGGTTTTAAGAAGATGGGATTAATCAAGGATTCATAAATGTTAAGCCCAGTGGATTTGCTGGTTCATTCTTTCAAATTTTCCTGTTTGGATGTCCTTCTAGCACCTCAGCCCTCTGAAACGCGCATCACCAGGTGAGCTGGATTATCCATCAAAAGATTTTCTACTAGAAATATATCTTGTTTAATCCTTGAACCGAGTGGTTTTGCTCAAATAACAATTATAAAAATCGGGTCTTTGGGAAAGCTGGATGAAGACTGGGTTCTGTACATAAAAAAGATGCCTGAACTGTTCAGATAGGACTAATCAACCTGAGCTGGATGACTCAGCAGCTGGGGGAAATGTGCAGCGATTGATTACTTCTGCCTTTCAGGGACAACATTGTGATGATTTATTCTCAGCTTATGTTGGGCAGGACAAGGCTGGAGCAGTGCATAATTAGTGAGTAGAAGCGCCAAGGCAAGCCACAAGAACAACAAAGCCTCATTATTATAATTTTATAATTTTTTTTTGAGCAAAACCACTCAGTTCAAGGATTAAACAAGATACCCTCACCGGCCACTTTATTAGGTACACCTGTCCAACTGCTCGTTAACACTTAATTTCTAAT
>WNYA01001582.1:0-67150 GCA_019512145.1 Engystomops pustulosus
AGCCGCCAGCCCCCTGTAGAATACAGCCACCAACCCCCTGTAGAATATAGCCAGCCGGCCCCCTGTAGTATACAGCCACCAACCCCCGCCTAGAATACAGCCACCAGCCTCCTGTAGAATACAGCCACCAGCCCCCTGTAGTATATAGCCAGCTAGCCCCCTGTGGAATATAGCTGCCAGCCCCCTGTAGAATACAGCTGCCAGCCCCCTGTAGAATACAGCCACCAGCCCCCTGTAGAATAAAGCCACCAGCTTCCTGTAGTATATAGTCAGACAGCCCCTTGTAGAATATAGCTGCCAGCCCCCCATAGTATACAGCCACCAGCCCCCTGTAGTATACATCCTCCAGCCCCAGCAGTATACAGCCACCAGTCCCTTGTAGAATACAGCCACCAGCCCCCTGTAGTATACAGCCAGCCAGCCCCCTGTAGTATACAGCCACCAGCCCCCTGCAGTATAAAGCCACCAGCCCCCTGTAGAATAAAGCCACTAGCCCCCTGTAGTATACAGTTAGCCAGCCCCCTGTAGAATATAGCTGCCAGCCCCCTGTAGTATACAGCCACCAGCCCCCTGTAAGAAATAGCCACAAAATTATAAACTTTATACTCACCTTCCCTTCCAGTGATCCCACGACGCTGCAGGCTTTTCCTCATTCTTCGGGCAGCTGAGGGAGATCGCCGATGCATTGCTTTGGCGGGAGCATGCAGTGATCGGACACCGACAGCGCGACGTCATCACTCGCCGACGGCGTCCAAACAGAGTCTGCTGCCGGAACATTAGGGTTGGCGATCTCCCCCAGCAATGGCAGCTGTGTCTCACTGACCCCTAGACCCCTATGTGCGATGCGGGCGGCCACGGGTCGCTGCGCATTGCAGCTGAGCTGAGTCGCTGACTGTCGGAAACTGGTGGGGGCCCCTTTAAAAGTGAAAGTCCTTTAATCCGGCCCTGAGTGTAACGCTACGGCATACGATGGCGATATATAAGGATTATTATTTGTTTGGCCTAATGTTTCCCAGACATTGGGTTTCAGATTTGGCAGCTCATGTTCTTCTTGTGCACTTGGAGTTATTCTTCTATCCACTTTCTCTTCACCTTCTCCAGGTTGGGGACGGTCACTTAGGGTGGGTTGTCAGTTGGGGACTATCCCCTCCAGTCCTTGCAGCAGTATTGATGTACCCCAGTATAGTGCCCATGGTGCTAGTCTTAAGGCAAGTTCACATCTCTGTTCTGTCTTCAGGTATTTACATCAGTTATTGTGGGACCTAATCAGGTGCGGTTGAATGGCAACATTTTCAGTTTCATTTACATTAGTTATTTAAACAGTCCTCCTCATCATGCTGCTCAAATGTTAACAAGAGACTAAGACAACACTTGGCAGATGTGGCCACTGAGAGAGACTGGAGGAGTCCTAGAAATGCAGAGAAGTGACATCCCATGGCCGCAGCCCACACTGATGACCACTTCATTGTGAGCAATGCCCTGCGCCACACATGTCCAGGCAAATGTTAGGGAAGTGAGAGGCACCAAGTTTTACGACAGACCATTACAAACCATTTCTGTCAGCATGGTAAGTGCTGGACAAGCTGCTAGGTAAGTGACCACACAAACATAGACAGGCCGAGAGCATGTGCACATCCAGTGGTGGTGTCTAATCAATGCCCTACACTGTGTGACCGATCCAGTGACTGCCCGTACTACTTGTATCACATCATTAATCCAGAATTTCATCTTTATGGTTCATAAGGAACCGCCGGCACTTTCTCCAGAACTGATCTGAAAAGTAGAAAAACTTGTGTCTAACTTTATATTGAGCAAAAATAATCGATTCCCTATTTTACTCTAGCGATCAGCAGGTACCAGAGGTTTACTCCCCCCCCCCCCCCGCCCCCCAGGCTACTCTGCTTTTGTCATGCTTTCTGGTTACCATGGGAAAATGTACAGGACAGCTCGAGAAGAGAGAAGGGAGGGGCTTAGGGGAGTCCAACAAAGTAAGACCTGGAGTGATGTCACATGACTCATCACATGTTTTAGGTGGTCCAATTACAAACGTGCTGTCCAGATTCATATGAATGCTCTCAGTGCTCTGGCCTCACTGCCCTTTGCTGATGTCACAACCAGGAAATTCAGGAACAGCTGAATCTGATTTTATAAGAAGGGATGATAGATATATCAGGCTGTATCTGCGGCTAGGAAGAAGCCAGCGACCAGCAGCATTGACGGTTATATAGAATTGTTTCCCATAATTCCCTTCCTCGGTTGCCGTATGTAACTATGATACCTGTATTGTTGGAATTGTTATCTAAGTCTCTCTCCAGCTCAGCAGCAATTCATGCTCACGGCCACACAACACTTTCATGAGGAATGTCTGTCGGGTAGAACCTGCGCTGGGGTTGGCTTTTGTTACAATAAATAGTTTGAGATTTGGAAATCTTCAATGTGGCTTCCACTTACCCAACTTCCATAACTTTCACCCAAAAGCCAAAAATAGCCCTCATTTTTTGTATGTGTCTTAGTAGGGCACCTACAGGGTCATTTGTATGTATATACCATTTCATTTCATGCATTATGAAGCAAGCATACCCTGAGAATGCTGTAGCTACACTGATGCAGAAACATATCTTGTTTAATCCCTGTGCTGAGTAGTTTTGCTGAAAAACAATTATAACATTCAGGACCTTGGGAAAGCTGGATAACATGCTGCTTTCAGTACATGAAGCTGTCTGCGATGTCCAGACAGGACTAATC
Source organism: Engystomops pustulosus (assembly GCA_019512145.1). NCBI lineage: Eukaryota > Metazoa > Chordata > Amphibia > Anura > Leptodactylidae > Engystomops > Engystomops pustulosus. The sequence continues at coordinate 2,746 of WNYA01001582.1, forward strand.
AACCTGAGCTGGATGATACACAGCAGATGGGGGATGGTGCAGTGATTGATTACTTCTGCCTGTCAGGGATAACACTCATCTCTGGTGTGAGAGGAGAAGCCCCTGAGGCCGGGCACCGGAGCAGCAGAGCCTCATTATCAGCATTTTATATTTGTTTTATCAGCAAAACCACTCAGCTCAGGGATGAAACAAGATATGTTTCTGCATTAGTGTAGCTACAGCATTCGCAAGGTGTGTTTTCTTCATAATGCATGGTAGGTTTCCTTTAAGCCTATTTACAGTCCACAATTGTGGCCGTCACCATAGCAACAAAAAAAGATTCCAACACAAAATTAATCTACAGTATTTACAATATGATTTTTAGGACGAGAAATGAGAACAAATCACTGTCCAATTCCCATATATTTTATTGAGATATTGAAGTCATAGTCTCCACCTCCACGGACGCTGCTCTCCGTAATCTCCGGAGACATATCGGACGCTCTGCCGGAAGCTTTCAGACCTCACCGCGGTCACTAGTCGTTCATTATGATACGGAATTATACGAAAACATTTTCCCGCTTCTTCTCAGTGTGAACTTTCTGATGTTTCATAAGTTTGGCCTTAGTCAGGAAACATCTCCCACACTCCGAGCAGGAGTAGGGCTTCTCCCCTGTGTGAATTCTCTCATGAGCCCTAAGATAGACGGAAGTGATGAAACATTTCCCACATTCTGGACATGGATACGACTTCTCCCCAGTGTGAATTTTTTCATGTCTAACAAGATCGGATTTATTTATAAATGGTTTCCCACATATGGAGCAGGAATAGGGCTTCTCCCCTGTGTGAATTCTCTGATGTATAAGAAGCACAGATCTATGGAGAAAGCTTTTCCCGCACTCTGCACAGGAATGTGGTCTCTCTCCCGTGTGACGTCGCTGATGTATGGAAAGATAGGATTTGGTTGCAAAACATTTCCCACATTCTGAACATGGAAAGGGCTTCTCTCCCGTGTGAGTTCTCTGATGTTTAACAAACCCTGATTTCAATGTGAACCATATCCCACATTGTGAACATGAATACGGCTTCTCCTTGCTATGAATTTTCTCATGTTTAACAAGATTGGGTTTATTTGTAAAACATTTCCCACATTGAGAACAGGAATAAGGCTTCTCCCCCGTGTGACTCGTCTCATGATCACGTAGTTGGGTTTTGGAGATGAAACATTTCCCACATTCAGAACATGAATATGGTTTCTCTCCGGTGTGAATTCTCTCATGTGTAACAAAATTTAATTTATTTGAAAAAGACTTGTGGCAATGAGAGCATGGATAGGGCTTCTCCCCCGTGTGGCTTCTCTCATGTCTAACAAGATTGGATTTACTTGTGAAGCCTCTGCCACATTCCGGACATGTGAACGGTTTCTCTCCGCTGTGAATTCTTCGGTGTGTAATGAGACTCGAGCGTTTTGTGAATTGTTGTCCACAATCCTGGCATTGCACCACGTGTGAGGGGTCCGGAGATGGAGGAGTAACGAGAGGCGCCGGACGTGTCAGGGCGGTCGGGAGGTTTTCTCCTGGATTCTGCGCGGTCACAGATTTTTCCTTCTCGCTTGGATTTTCTGTGAGGATTAAAAACAAATCTTGTGATAATTTAATCTAAAGATCTGGACTCCGAGAAGTTACGGGCCGATCCGGGACACTGAACCCCAGCTCCTTTAGGGCGGGCAGTTGGTTCCTGATTTGCCCAGGATTTACCTTCTCTGGGTCCAACCACAGAATCCATTGTGATGTTTGGGTCAGGATGGAAATGCTGTGATTGCGAGTGATGGAGGCCATGCACTGGGGCTCATTTACTAAGGGTCTGCTGAGCGCATTTTTGTCGGTATTCCCAACGATTTACGTTTTGCGCCACATTTAACAGGGTTTATGGCGCATGCGATCAGATTTTTGGGCAATTGCGCTGACTTTCATGCGACGCAAATCAGGGGGGGGGGGGCGTCAGACAGACCGACGGATTCGGACTGAGCGCAGGATTTAAAATTCAAATTGTGTCGCAAGACACGCACTTACATGCACCAGGAAGAAGGTGAACCCTGGGGACCTGAGCGGGGAAGTGACACATGCAGGATATCGGGCACAGGTTCTTAGTGACTCCCCGCACAGCGCATTATACACGGACAATGCACTTAAGCCGCCAGCCCCCTGTAGAATACAGCCACCAACCCCCTGTAGAATAAAGCCACCAGCCCCTTGTAGTATACAGCCACATTCAACCCCCTGTAGTATACAGCCACCAGCCCCCTGTAGTATACAGCCACAGTCCCCGGTAGTATACAGCCACCAGCCCCCCGTAGTATACAGCCACCAACCCCCTTTAGAATACAGCCACTAGCCCCCTGTAGAATACAGCCACCAGCCCCCTGTAGTATATAGCCAGCCAGCCCCCTGTAGAATATAGCTGCCAGCCCCCTGTAGAATACAGCCGCCATCCCCCTGTAGAATACAGCCACCAGCACCCCTGTAGTATATAGCCAGACAGCCCATGTAGTATATAGCCAGACAGCCCCCTGTAGAAAATAGCTGCCAGCCCCCTGTAAAATACAGCCGCCAGCCCCCTGTAGAATACAGCCACCAACCCCCTGTAGAATATAGCCAGCCGGCCCCCTGTAGTATACAGCCACCAACCCCCGCCTAGAATACAGCCACCAGCCTCCTGTAGAATACAGCCACCAGCCCCCTGTAGTATATAGCCAGCTAGCCCCCTGTGGAATATAGCTGCCAGCCCCCTGTAGAATACAGCTGCCAGCCCCCTGTAGAATACAGCCACCAGCCCCCTGTAGAATAAAGCCACCAGCTTCCTGTAGTATATAGTCAGACAGCCCCTTGTAGAATATAGCTGCCAGCCCCCCATAGTATACAGCCACCAGCCCCCTGTAGTATACATCCTCCAGCCCCAGCAGTATACAGCCACCAGCCCCCTGTAGAATACAGCCACCAGCCCCCTGTAGTATACAGCCAGCCAGCCCCCTGTAGTATACAGCCACCAGCCCCCTGTAGTATACAGCCACCAGCCCCCTGTAGAATAAAGCCACTAGCCCCCTGTAGTATATAGCCAGCCAGCCCCCTGTAGAATATAGCTGCCAGCCCCCTGTAGTATACAGCCACCAGCCCCCTGTAAGAAATAGCCACAAAATTATAAACTTTATACTCACCTTCCCTTCCAGTGATCCCACGACGCTGCAGGCTTTTCCTCATTCTTCGGGCAGCTGAGGGAGATCGCCGATGCATTGCTTTGGCGGGAGCATGCAGTGATCGGACACCGACAGCGCGACGTCATCACTCGCCGACGGCGTCCAAACAGAGTCTGCTGCCGGAACATTAGGGTTGGCGATCTCCCCCAGCAATGGCAGCTGTGTCTCACTGACCCCTAGACCCCTATGTGCGATGCGGGCGGCCACGGGTCGCTGCGCATTGCAGCTGAGCTGAGTCGCTGACTGTCGGAAACTGGTGGGGGCCCCTTTAAAAGTGAAAGTCCTTTAATCCGGCCCTGAGTGTAACGCTACGGCATACGATGGCGATATATAAGGATTATTATTTGTTTGGCCTAATGTTTCCCAGACATTGGGTTTCAGATTTGGCAGCTCATGTTCTTCTTGTGCACTTGGAGTTATTCTTCTATCCACTTTCTCTTCACCTTCTCCAGGTTGGGGACGGTCACTTAGGGTGGGTTGTCAGTTGGGGACTATCCCCTCCAGTCCTTGCAGCAGTATTGATGTACCCCAGTATAGTGCCCATGGTGCTAGTCTTAAGGCAAGTTCACATCTCTGTTCTGTCTTCAGGTATTTACATCAGTTATTGTGGGACCTAATCAGGTGCGGTTGAATGGCAACATTTTCAGTTTCATTTACATTAGTTATTTAAACAGTCCTCCTCATCATGCTGCTCAAATGTTAACAAGAGACTAAGACAACACTTGGCAGATGTGGCCACTGAGAGAGACTGGAGGAGTCCTAGAAATGCAGAGAAGTGACATCCCATGGCCGCAGCCCACACTGATGACCACTTCATTGTGAGCAATGCCCTGCGCCACACATGTCCAGGCAAATGTTAGGGAAGTGAGAGGCACCAAGTTTTACGACAGACCATTACAAACCATTTCTGTCAGCATGGTAAGTGCTGGACAAGCTGCTAGGTAAGTGACCACACAAACATAGACAGGCCGAGAGCATGTGCACATCCAGTGGTGGTGTCTAATCAATGCCCTACACTGTGTGACCGATCCAGTGACTGCCCGTACTACTTGTATCACATCATTAATCCAGAATTTCATCTTTATGGTTCATAAGGAACCGCCGGCACTTTCTCCAGAACTGATCTGAAAAGTAGAAAAACTTGTGTCTAACTTTATATTGAGCAAAAATAATCGATTCCCTATTTTACTCTAGCGATCAGCAGGTACCAGAGGTTTACTCCCCCCCCCCCCCCGCCCCCCAGGCTACTCTGCTTTTGTCATGCTTTCTGGTTACCATGGGAAAATGTACAGGACAGCTCGAGAAGAGAGAAGGGAGGGGCTTAGGGGAGTCCAACAAAGTAAGACCTGGAGTGATGTCACATGACTCATCACATGTTTTAGGTGGTCCAATTACAAACGTGCTGTCCAGATTCATATGAATGCTCTCAGTGCTCTGGCCTCACTGCCCTTTGCTGATGTCACAACCAGGAAATTCAGGAACAGCTGAATCTGATTTTATAAGAAGGGATGATAGATATATCAGGCTGTATCTGCGGCTAGGAAGAAGCCAGCGACCAGCAGCATTGACGGTTATATAGAATTGTTTCCCATAATTCCCTTCCTCGGTTGCCGTATGTAACTATGATACCTGTATTGTTGGAATTGTTATCTAAGTCTCTCTCCAGCTCAGCAGCAATTCATGCTCACGGCCACACAACACTTTCATGAGGAATGTCTGTCGGGTAGAACCTGCGCTGGGGTTGGCTTTTGTTACAATAAATAGTTTGAGATTTGGAAATCTTCAATGTGGCTTCCACTTACCCAACTTCCATAACTTTCACCCAAAAGCCAAAAATAGCCCTCATTTTTTGTATGTGTCTTAGTAGGGCACCTACAGGGTCATTTGTATGTATATACCATTTCATTTCATGCATTATGAAGCAAGCATACCCTGAGAATGCTGTAGCTACACTGATGCAGAAACATATCTTGTTTAATCCCTGTGCTGAGTAGTTTTGCTGAAAAACAATTATAACATTCAGGACCTTGGGAAAGCTGGATAACATGCTGCTTTCAGTACATGAAGCTGTCTGCGATGTCCAGACAGGACTAATCAACCTGAGCTGGATGATACACAGCAGATGGGGGATGGTGCAGTGATTGATTACTTCTGCCTGTCAGGGATAACACTCATCTCTGGTGTGAGAGGAGAAGCCCCTGAGGCCGGGCACCGGAGCAGCAGAGCCTCATTATCAGCATTTTATATTTGTTTTATCAGCAAAACCACTCAGCTCAGGGATGAAACAAGATATGTTTCTGCATTAGTGTAGCTACAGCATTCGCAAGGTGTGTTTTCTTCATAATGCATGGTAGGTTTCCTTTAAGCCTATTTACAGTCCACAATTGTGGCCGTCACCATAGCAACAAAAAAAGATTCCAACACAAAATTAATCTACAGTATTTACAATATGATTTTTAGGACGAGAAATGAGAACAAATCACTGTCCAATTCCCATATATTTTATTGAGATATTGAAGTCATAGTCTCCACCTCCACGGACGCTGCTCTCCGTAATCTCCGGAGACATATCGGACGCTCTGCCGGAAGCTTTCAGACCTCACCGCGGTCACTAGTCGTTCATTATGATACGGAATTATACGAAAACATTTTCCCGCTTCTTCTCAGTGTGAACTTTCTGATGTTTCATAAGTTTGGCCTTAGTCAGGAAACATCTCCCACACTCCGAGCAGGAGTAGGGCTTCTCCCCTGTGTGAATTCTCTCATGAGCCCTAAGATAGACGGAAGTGATGAAACATTTCCCACATTCTGGACATGGATACGACTTCTCCCCAGTGTGAATTTTTTCATGTCTAACAAGATCGGATTTATTTATAAATGGTTTCCCACATATGGAGCAGGAATAGGGCTTCTCCCCTGTGTGAATTCTCTGATGTATAAGAAGCACAGATCTATGGAGAAAGCTTTTCCCGCACTCTGCACAGGAATGTGGTCTCTCTCCCGTGTGACGTCGCTGATGTATGGAAAGATAGGATTTGGTTGCAAAACATTTCCCACATTCTGAACATGGAAAGGGCTTCTCTCCCGTGTGAGTTCTCTGATGTTTAACAAACCCTGATTTCAATGTGAACCATATCCCACATTGTGAACATGAATACGGCTTCTCCTTGCTATGAATTTTCTCATGTTTAACAAGATTGGGTTTATTTGTAAAACATTTCCCACATTGAGAACAGGAATAAGGCTTCTCCCCCGTGTGACTCGTCTCATGATCACGTAGTTGGGTTTTGGAGATGAAACATTTCCCACATTCAGAACATGAATATGGTTTCTCTCCGGTGTGAATTCTCTCATGTGTAACAAAATTTAATTTATTTGAAAAAGACTTGTGGCAATGAGAGCATGGATAGGGCTTCTCCCCCGTGTGGCTTCTCTCATGTCTAACAAGATTGGATTTACTTGTGAAGCCTCTGCCACATTCCGGACATGTGAACGGTTTCTCTCCGCTGTGAATTCTTCGGTGTGTAATGAGACTCGAGCGTTTTGTGAATTGTTGTCCACAATCCTGGCATTGCACCACGTGTGAGGGGTCCGGAGATGGAGGAGTAACGAGAGGCGCCGGACGTGTCAGGGCGGTCGGGAGGTTTTCTCCTGGATTCTGCGCGGTCACAGATTTTTCCTTCTCGCTTGGATTTTCTGTGAGGATTAAAAACAAATCTTGTGATAATTTAATCTAAAGATCTGGACTCCGAGAAGTTACGGGCCGATCCGGGACACTGAACCCCAGCTCCTTTAGGGCGGGCAGTTGGTTCCTGATTTGCCCAGGATTTACCTTCTCTGGGTCCAACCACAGAATCCATTGTGATGTTTGGGTCAGGATGGAAATGCTGTGATTGCGAGTGATGGAGGCCATGCACTGGGGCTCATTTACTAAGGGTCTGCTGAGCGCATTTTTGTCGGTATTCCCAACGATTTACGTTTTGCGCCACATTTAACAGGGTTTATGGCGCATGCGATCAGATTTTTGGGCAATTGCGCTGACTTTCATGCGACGCAAATCAGGGGGGGGGGGGCGTCAGACAGACCGACGGATTCGGACTGAGCGCAGGATTTAAAATTCAAATTGTGTCGCAAGACACGCACTTACATGCACCAGGAAGAAGGTGAACCCTGGGGACCTGAGCGGGGAAGTGACACATGCAGGATATCGGGCACAGGTTCTTAGTGACTCCCCGCACAGCGCATTATACACGGACAATGCACTTACATGCACCAGGAAGAAGAAGGGAATCCAGGGACACTGAGCGGGGAAGTGACACATGCGGATATCGGGGCAGGATCTTAGGTACTCCCCGCACAGCGCTTATAACGGACAATGCACTACATGCACCAGGAAGAAGAAGGTGAACTCCGGGGACCTGAGCGGGGAACGACACATGCAGGATATCGGGTGCAGGATCTTAGTGACCCGCCACAGCGCATTATACACGACAATGCACTTACATGCACCAAGGAAGAAGAGGTGAACTCAGGGACCTGAGGGGAAGTGACACATGCAGGATATCGGGCAGGATCTTAGTGACTCCCCGCACAGCGCATTATAACGGACATGCATACATTGCACCAGGAGAAGAAGGTGAACTCCGGGGACCTGAGCGGGGAACCGACACATGCAGGATATCGGGTGCAGGATCTTAGTGACTCCCCGCACAGCACATTATACACGGACAATGCACTTACATGCACCAGGAAGAAGAAGGTGAACTCCAGGGACCTGAGTGGGGAAGCGACACATGCAGGATATCGGGGCACGATCTTAGTGACTCCCCGCACAGCGCATTATACACGGACAATGCACTTACATACACCAGGAGGAAGAAGGTGAACTCCGGGGACCTGAGCGGGGAAGCAACATATGCAGGATATCGGGTGCAGGATCTTAGTGACTCCCGCACAGCACATTATACACGGACAATGCACTTACATGCACCAGGCAGAAGAAGGTGAACTCCTGGGACCTGAGCGGGGAAGCGACATGCAGGATATCGGGCGCACGATCTTAGTGACTCCCCGCACAGCACATTATACACGGACAATGCAATTACATGCACCAGGCAGAAGAAGGTGAACTCCAGGGACCTGAGCGGGGAAGTGACACATGCAGGATATCGGGTGGAGGATCTTAGTGACTCCCTGCACAGCGCATTATACACGGACAATGCACTTACATGCACCAGGAAGAAGAAGGTGAACTCCGGGGACCTGAGCGGGGAAGCGACACATGCAGGATATCGGGTGCAGGATCTTAGTGACTCCCCGCACAGTGCATTATACACAGACAATGCACTTACATGCACCAGGAAGAAGAAGGTGAACTCCAGGGACCTGAGCGGGGAAGTGACACATGCAGGATATTGGGCGCAGGATCTTAGTGACTCCCCGCACAGCGCATTATATACGGACAATGCACTTACATGCACCAGGAAGAAGGTGAACTCCGGGGACCTGAGCGGGGAAGCGACACATGCAGGATATCGGGCGCAGAATCTTAGTGAATCGCGCCGGACTTCATCTTCGTCAGATCGGGGATCGCAACAGGACCAGGTAAGTAAATGTCACCCCAAGGTCCCAAACCAATAAAACACAACAAGCCATCACAGCACCCGGAATCAATAAAGAGACGACACACCACAAGAGTTAAGCAGTAATCTAACGCTGGCGCCAGGAGCTGCACCCAGAGACTTTCAGGACATCCCAAGACACCACGGGGACCTACCTGCCAAGAGAAGCATTACCCACAAACAGAAACATCTCTGGAGTTTAGTCTCACCTGGACCCCTAAGTGCATCCCAGACCCTCAATAAAAAGACCCCCTATCTGTGATTGGCAGAACCCTACTGGATCTCCTAGGAACTGGAAACCACAAGGAGAAGACCTTGACATACAGGTATCTAGGTTTCCTCCATTTCATGATGCTGATTAGAGTGAAAAATTATGTCTCCTCTTACCATGTGATGTGCGGGGCCGGGGGTCCTCCATCATGACGTCCTGGTACCGGTCCTTGTGTCCCTCTATATACTCCCGCTCCTCCATGGAGAAATACACAGCCACATCCTGACACCTTATAGGAACCTGACACACACAATGACACAGTCATCACCCAGACCCCTCCAGTGCCGTTACTGGATCATTTCCCAGCATCCCCAGCAGTGTCACCTCTCCAGTCAGCAGCGCAGTCATCTTCATGGTCAGTTCTAGGATCCTCTGCTCATGGATCAGGGAGAGAGGGGGAGGCTCTGTGATGGGGCCCCGGCTCCATCCTCCTGGCTCTGTGATGGGGCCCTGGCTCCTGCTCCCTCCTCCTCTTGGCTCTGTGATGGGGCCCCGGCTCCCGCTCCATCCTCCTCTTGGCTCTGTGGGGCCCGGGCTCCTGCTCCATCCTCCTCCTGGCTCTGTGATGGGGCCCCAGCTCCCTCCTCGTCCTGGCTCTGTGATGGGGCCCCGGCTCCCTCCTCCTCCTGGCTCTGTGATGGGGCCCCGGCTCCATCCTCCTCCTGGCTCTGTGATGGGGACCCGGCTCCATCCTCCTCCTGGCTCTGTGATGGGGACCCGGCTCCATCCTCCTCCTGGCTCTCTGGGAATGTTTCTGGGGGCCTCACTGTCACTTGATCTGTTCTTCAGTAATGTGTATTCCTGTGTATGGAGAGACATATTATTATATATGCCTGATGATCCATAGATTGGTAAATTATATTCCTGGAGCAGGAGATTACCATCTGCCTCCCGATCTGTGGTTATCGAATTATCACTGATATCCTTATACAGTCCCTCTCCCCTCACACCTTGTCCGGTCCCTCTCCCCTCATACGTCGTACAGTCCTTCTCCCCTCACACCTCGTCCCTCTCCCCTTGCACTTTGTACGGTCCTTCTCCCCTCACATCTCGTCTGTTCCCTCTCCTCTCACACATCGACCGGTCCCTCTCCCCTCACACCTCATCCCGTCCCTCTCCCCTCACACTTTGTATGGTTCTTCTCCCCTCACACCTCGTCTGTTCCCTCTCCTCTCACACATTGACCGGTCACTTTCACCTCACACCTCGTGCGGTCCCTTACACGCCGTCCGCTCCCTCTTCCCTCACACTTTGTACGGTCCTTCTCCTCTCACACCTCGTGCGGTCCCTCACACGTCGTCTGGTCACTCTCCCCTCACACTTTGTAGGGTCTTTCTCCCTCTCAAACGTCGTCCGGTCACTCTCCCCTCACACGTCGTCCGGGCCCTCTCCCCTCACACCTCGTGTGGTCCCTCACGCCTCACACTTTGTACAGTCCCTCTACCCTCATCCTTCTACTCTCTGGCCTTAATTAGCTTAGTCTTACTTCCCACACCACACAGATTATTCTCTAGCTTTCCTTCTCTTGAAGCACTTGTTTTATTTTCTCTTAGAAGGTCCTGAAACTAGTATAAAGGAGTCTGACTGGTTCCATCATCCCATAAAGATGATAGAAATGTGGAGGCGATTACCTCTCCGCTCAGCAGGGAGATGATCTCCAGGGTGAGGCTGAATATTCTTCTGGAGATCTCGTACTTGTCCATCCTTGGTGGTCACTCAGGAGAACGAGTGTCTGGAGGAGAAGATGAGGAAACAGGATGAGCTGGAGGATCTAGTATTGAAGGCGTCTGCATGGAGACGCCCTAACCCATAAAGGGGCTGCATAATTTCAGACGCATATAGTATTTTTATGAAGAAAATACTATGTGGGAAGACCAGACTGGTGTTCATCATGAAACTGGTCCCTTCACCAGTAATTAGCACACTATTTGGGTCGGTTCAGTACATCGTAGGTTTGGTCTCAGCTTAGCTGGTTGATTAGTCTCCCTGTGCGGTGATATTCCTCCCTGCATGGTGGCGATATTCATCCCTGCAGGGCGGCGATATTCCTCCCTGTAGGGTGGCGATATTCCTCCCTGTAGGGCGGCAATATTCCTCCCTGTAGGGCGGTAATATTCCTCCTTATAGGGCGCTGATATTCCTCCTTATAGGGCGCTGATATTCCTCCCTGTAGGGCGGCGATATTCCTCCCTGTAGGGCGGTGATATTCCTCCCTGTAGGGCGCTGATATTCCTCCCTTAGGGCGGTGATATCCTCACAGTAGGGCGCTGATATTCCTCCCTGTAGGGCGGCGATATTTCTCCCTGTAGGGTGGCAATATTCCTCCCTGTAGGGTGACGATATTCCTCCTTATAGGGCGCTGATATTCCTCCCTGTAGGGCGGCGATATTCCTCCCTGTAGGGCGGCGATATTCCTCCTTATAGGGCGCTGATATTCCTCCTTATAGGGCGCTGATATTCCTCCCTGTAGGGCGGCGATATTCCTCCTTATAGGGCGCTGATATTCCTCCCTGTAGGGTGGTGATATTCCTCCCTGTAGAGCGCTGATATTCCTCCCTGTAGGGCAGCGATATTCCTCCCTGTAGGGCAGCGATATTCCTCCCTGTAGGGCAGCGATATTCCTCTAAGTAACTACACCGGAAATTTAAAAAACTCATTTTTTATTCAGTATGTTTTATCAGCATATACATGGTTACAAGAGAAGGGAGGGAAATAAGTAGGCCATCATGGTGGACTAATGGAAACAGAATTACCGGTAAATACTAACTCACCATTTCCATGTTGTCCCCCCATGACGGTCTAACCGGGAGATTTACTAAATAAGTAGCCAAGTTACGGTGGAACTACAGCCCAAAGCACCTTCCTACCAAAGGACAGGTCTTGGGAACTAGACAAGTCTAAGCAATTATGCTTTGTAAAGGTAAGAGAAGACCATGCAGCAGCCTTGTTTATTTGTTCCAATAACAAGACACGGGTGGAATGTGCCCTTAGGCTGGGGGGACTGTCTTTCCTTGTTCCGTTTGACAGAATGCAACGAAGCGAACTTGCAATGGTTGTCTTGGACGCCTCCCTCCCCTTGTTCTTCCCCTGAAATTGAATAAAGAGGTTGTGTTAATGCACCAAGGGCCTGTGACCTGCAGATAATGTAGCACTGCCGTCTTGCATCTAGCAAATGCCCTCCATCTCCTCGCTTGAAGAGGGTCCTGGTCCCTGTGGAAGCTGGAGACTACCTTGGTGGTGAAGCTTGGATCTAGGGCAAGAACAATTCTGTCAGCCAGGATCCTCATGTATGGCTCTTTAATTGATATAGCTTGAAGCTCTTCCAGTCTACTAGCTGAAGTGACGGCTATCAGTAACGATGTCTTGAAGGTTAAATCTCCGATGTTGGTGCTCTCAATAGGCTCAAGCAGAGCTTTAGAGAGGGCATCAAGAAGGATGGTCAAAGAAGGCACTGCGAGCAAACACTTTTAGTTTACTTGCGGTATAGTGTCCTAATCAGACTGGTCGTTCAGTTTAGTGGATAGGGGACCGTTTTTAACACACTTTTGGACATCTTTAGTAATGAAATACTAACTTTCTAAAATAGCAGGAGGCGCTCAGAATGAAGGTGCCCGAGCGCCTCTTGGCTTCCCTGGCCTTTATGCATGCCCCCGCTGCAAGCCTTCCCCTGCTTGCAACCAGGGAACTAGGAGAGGGCACATGCCCTCTGACGTCACCGGCCGGAGGAGGCTTACAGCGGAAGCGTGCATAAATTAAAATCCAGGGTAGCCGAGAGGTCCCACCATCCCTTAGTAAACTGGTGGTAGGGATTAGCTTGAGAAGCAGGTTTGTCCTAACAGAATGTTACTAGCTTTTTCCAAATCTTATGATATATGGAAAACGTGATTGGTTTTCTACTTGCCTTAAGTGTTCAGATGACTTCTTTAGATAGGCCATGTGAACTCAGGAAGCCAGCCTCAGGATCCCAGCTGAAAGTTGTAGTTTCCCTGGATCTGGATGGAAGTTTGGCCCTGATGTAGAAGGTCCTCCTCAACCAGATGAATTATCGTTTTTTGGAGAGCAATGGATGTCAGAAGCGGGTACCAGCTCTTCTTGGGCCAATAAAGACAGATTAGTGCATCTTCCTTAGAACTTTTGCTACTAAGGGAATAAGGGGGAAGGCGTATGAGAGAGGCTTGTCCCATATTTGGCTGAATGCGTCTGGTCTCCTGTTTCCAGCAAGTAGAAAAGACTGCGCTTTGAGTTCCTCCTTGTAGCGAAGAGGTCTACCTCTGGAAAATCCTAGATATTGGTTATATAAAGGAAGATCTCCCGATTTAGGCACCAATTCGGGTGAACATATACTCGGCTCAGAAAATCTGCTCTGTATTTAGGTCCCCTCTCAGGTGAGTTGCTGATATTGAAAGCATGTTTCTTTCTGCCCAAGAGAAAATAGTACGAGTTAGGGGGGAACCAAATCTCCAGCACTGTTATCTGAGGTAGGATAATGTCGAGGTGTTGTCCGACAGAATATGGATATGACAGCCTGTCAGGTAAGGGTTTTTTGTTCTTAAGGCTTCCCATATGGCTTTTAGTTCCCTGCAGTTCAAATTTTCCCTGGAATGGTGCACTGACCTGAATCCCTGGGCAAGATGGAGGTGCTTCCCAAACCGTACTGTTTCCATCAGTCTTTATTGAAATGCAAGAATATTGTGCCAGGTCACTCCTTTCCTAAAGTTCTCTATTTTGAGCCACCACAAGAGATCCTTTTTCACCAGAGCGGGAATGATGACTTTCTTGTCCAAACCCGCAGGCTGTCTGTTCCAAACCCTCAGGATCCAGCTTTGTAGGAGACAAAGACGGAAGGTAAACAGGCTGTGAAAATCCCATCTTGGATGGAGATTGACGATCTCTTCCTGAATGAGTGAATCTGACCCATAATCTTAGCTTCCTTTTATGAGTCAAGTGGAACTCCCAAAAATTTCTTGTGGGTAGTGGAAGATAGGTCTTATTTTTTTAAGTTGACAATCCACCCCTATCGAGACTCTGTAAGATAATGTCGCTGAAGGTAATTATGCTGGTTCTGTCTTTTCCTACAATGAGGGGTTCGTCCAAGTAAGGAACTATGGAGACGTCATGAAGTCTTAAATAAGCCACCACCTCTATCATGATTTTTGTAAAAACATGAGGAGCAGAGGAAATTCCAAAAGGCAGTGCACAAAACTGGAAATGAAGAGTGAGACCGGTAGGAGATAAAACAGAAAATATTAGAAACTTCTGAGAAGAATGATGAATGGGGACGTCATAGTAGGTGTCCCGAAGGTCTATAGCGCACATAAAAGAAATTTGTGGGGATAAGGAGAGTGGCAGATCTTACCGACTACATGCAGAACTTTCTGTATGTTAAGATGTGTGTTGAGCAGCCTCAAGTTTATGATGAGCCATTTGGATCCATCTGGCTTCTTCACCAGGAACAGAGGAGAGTAGAAGCCTCTTTTTTTCTTGTTCCTGAGGAACACCAGAGGAATTGAGAGAAGAAACCTTGCGCCAGATAACGAAGAAAGTAAAGGATAAGGAGCACATGTGGGAGCAACATATCTTGCTGGTTGAATTCTATTCTGTGCCCCTGGCTTAGGGGTTGGATGTTATTTCTGACCAGTGATCTTCAAACCTGAGAAGTCTTCCACCCACCCTTAAGTCACTGTTTTTTGCTTCTGTTGGCTGGATGTGAGAACAGGAATCCCCTACCTTTTCCTCCCCTGGGGTAGCTCCAGCGGCCTTGTTTACCTTTGTCCCGAAAGGTGTCCCTGGGGATTCTGAAGCCACGAAAGGATTTTTTGGCCCCTGGCTTGTTTTATGGAAATTGCTTTTTTTTAATCGGAGGCCTTTTCTAGGATTAGATCAAGCTCCCGCCCGAACACAAACTCGCCTGCAAATGGAATACTGCAAAGCTTGATCTTTGAGCGCACGTCGCCACCCCATTGCTTCAGCCAAATAGCTCTTCTAGTGGCATTTGTCAAAGCACCTTCCTTTGCCGAAATATATACTCCTGCTGCAGCATCGGCAAGGAAGGCAGTGTCGGATTTTAATAATCGCAGGCTCTCCATTATGGCGGCCTTTGGGGTAGCTTCTTGGATATGGGTCTCTAGCTCTCCCAAGCAGAAGAGGAGTGTTATTGCCAACGATGTAGAGGTGAGATTTGAGGTCTCTGCCACTAGTCCTGTCACCTCTACCTGTTGGAGCAGCTCACAAGGATCCCATCCCAGCCTTTATCTAGTTATTTCATACATTATTCATTGTAAAATCATCTATTCTTTATCATGTAAATGAGGCTGGTCACATGGTCAGAGGCAGTGATGTCACCCCTGTTACCCCTTCCCTCTCCTCCCCCTGCTCATGTCTGTGTGTAATGTATAGTAAAGCATGGCTAGTGTGTGTGCTGCATCTGCTGACATGCTGCATCCTCCTAATACACATGTGAGAGACACAGACATCAGCTACACATGAATCTGACATGTTCTGCTGTAACATGGTTGCATGGAGCTGCTGTATCTCTCCTATACACACACAGGCTGCAGGGGGCGTGGCCACCACCATCATTATACAGCCTCACATGATTATACAGGCTGTCAGTCAAGCACTGGGGGTGTGGCTGTGCCTCCCACTCATGAATAGAGTGGACAGCTTGAATATGCTAATGCTTCATTGGACATTTCACAGGTCATTTGCATACAGCTTTAGGACCTCATTGCTTAGGGTTACAGGCAATGCTCTCTAATGGCAGTTTATGAAAATATATTTAGTTTAGGGGGGTTATTTTGCATGACGGGTGCTCATTAAGGACCAACATAGATGTCTCCCAAGCCTTTGTTTAGGAGCGAATCCGACTTTCTATCCATGATATCTCGGAGCTTGGCCCCGACAACCTTCGCTACTTGAACATCTTCCTGGTCAAATTTTAGACGTTTCTTGAAGTTTTGTATTTTCCTCTCCTTCCATTCCTCCCAGTAGAGTTCCGTCAGTGTACTATTTACCGGAAACACCCACTGACGTTTAGCTCATCCCCCCCTAGGCATGATGGGAGGGACTACCTCTTCGATGTCTAATGTTTCCCTAATTGCTTTTAGGAGGTTCTCCAGGTCTTCCATTTGGAATATGTGTCTAGAGTCATATATCTGTTACGAATCTTGAAAGAGTCCTCCGTATCTGCAGTGGAACAACACGGTTCCTCCGAATCAGAGAAAGAAGAGTCAAACCTGATCCGTGGTCTCTTAGAAGGTGGTTCTCTATGTGCAGCGGTGGCCACAGAGGAGGCCACCTTTTCTTCTATAAATGATTTAAACTCATCCATAAAAGACTATCTTTTCTCAAGCATAAAGTTTTCTATGCAGGGTTTGCAATGGTTAAGAACCACTGTCCTAGACCCTTCTTTTTCCTGGGGGGAAAGCAAAAAAGGGTAAACTATCTTCAGCTTCAAGTATGACATAGAATTTGCCACAACAGCACGAGTTACATGACCTGGAGGGTGGAGGTGGCCCAAGTCTGCCTCATCAGCCATATTCAAGGACTGGAACTGCGTTTTCGTCGCGAGACGCACGTCACAGGCCGCTCCGCCTCATGCCGGATCTCCTCTCCAGCAGCGCTGCTTGGCGTCCGCATGCTGGGTTTGAAAGCCGGTGTCTGGATGCAGGGTGGCGCAACATAAACTGTGCCAAGCCGCCTCCATCTCTCTCTCCTGGACTCTGTTCGGAGTAACGAGGCAGCGGATGAGCGGAGCGCCGAATTGCAGGACCCGAATGCCAGGAATATTGATCTGAACTGCGGTACCTGTGGGGGAAACTGGCGGACGGAGGTTGCAGAGGTACCAGTCTACACAGAGGTTG
Organism: Engystomops pustulosus; assembly: GCA_019512145.1. Lineage (NCBI taxonomy): Eukaryota > Metazoa > Chordata > Amphibia > Anura > Leptodactylidae > Engystomops > Engystomops pustulosus. Next base: position 19,732 of record WNYA01001582.1, read on the forward strand.
TGTACTGCAGCTTCTAGGCAAAGATCCAGGACATTGGACATGGGAGTCAGACAGAAGCAGGAGTTCCATGCAGCTGCTGCCTATTCCTTGCTCATCTATTCTATATGACAATAGCTGCTTACATTGGATTCCTGTCTTGCTTTTGGTGTTGTCAATGTTGCCCACTTCTGTATAACATTTGGAAATATAGTTATTGGTGCGGCTCACACTTGAACTGTCTGTCTGACTTCTCTATTCTTATCATGGATTGACACCGCAGCTCATCTTTATACCTTATGCTTATATCTTCATCCTATATGTATTTTATGTTATAAGAAATTGAGGATATTAGAGATGTACATACGCACTGTGGGTTATGGTTATAGTAAGTATTAATGATGCATAATCTGCATTGAAAATTATATTTCTTTTGGTTTTGATGTTACTGTATTAAGTGTGGGTACCCTCTAGGGATATAAGTAAAATCATAAATAGAGAGGTCAGGTGGTGAGGGGAAGGAGGAAAAGGGGAATTTACTGTGTTGTGAGACGGGTCCTCTAGGCGCTAAATATGCCCCCTAAAAATTCCTCCCTTAAGTCCACTGGCCTGGATAAAATGTGGAAGGCCTCGCCAGTTAAATCACGGAATACAAGTAAAGAACTAACTGGGGAGCCCCGGGAAGGGGATACAGGCCCAAGTGATTCCGGGTCCAGATATTCTGCTATACAGGTAGAGGACACAACGCAGGAACAGCGTACAATGTTAGCAGAAATTTTAGGACACCAAGTCTAAAGTGGATTCACTGAATTCCCAAATGGAGGAGGTTCGTTCAGATATTGCGTCAATTAGAGACAAAGTAAGCAAGCTGAAAGATAGATATAAAGATACCGAAAAAAAATATGAGATTTTGGAGAGAGAAGTAAAACAGATAAAAACTGAGCTAAAGGAAACCAAAAAAGACAACGCCCAACTGAAACATAAGTTAAATGACTTGGAAAATCGCTCAAGAAGAGCTAATATTAGGATTGTGGGCTTCCCAGAAGGAAAGGAGGCGGGAGATATGTCCAGTAAGATTCCGGAATGGCTGATAGGGGAATGTGGCAGGAGATAGTCTCTTCCTTCTGTAAGATAGAAAGGGCTCCCAGGGAACCTCCGGCAGGGTCACCTCCAACAGCCATACTCAGGATAGAGACGCAGTCCTGCGATGCTGTACAGACAAAGCTCCCATCATGTGTAATGGGTCTCGAGTCTCCATATTTCCAGACTTCTCTAGAGAGACACAAAACATTAGAGCAAGTTTTAAGGAGGTAAAAAGGTGCTGAAGGGATCCAACATCTCCTATTCTACCAGGATTATTTACAAGGAGAAAACTTTTTTCTTTGATAATTCAGAAGCCTCTGTCTGGCTGGAGGGAAAAGGAATTAAATAAGGAAGTCTATAAATAAATTCTGATTGTTATTCAGAAAAGGATTGAGTATATCATGGTGTGTTGGTAACGGCTGAAGTCAGGCCTTTGGGGTCAAATGTGTAAAATGTAATTGATAGAGGGAGGAGAAAAGGCCAAGAGGGAAGGCGTAGAGAGTAAAGGAGGCCGACGCATGGAGAGAAGGGGGGGGGGGGGGGCACACCCCCCCTGGGAATTTTTTTTTTTGGTTTATTAGGTAATGGCAACTAGAATTGTTACTTGGAATGTCCGGGGTGTAAGTGATAAAGTTAAAAGGAGCGCCATCTCCCAGCTATAATCTGTCTGTAAGAGACCCATTTAACTAAAGAAACTTTGGGTAGGATTGAGGGACGATGGAGTGGAGAAGAATACCATCTTGTGGGAGTATTTAGAGGAGTTTCGGTTTTGATTCATAGGGAGATAAATTATTCTGCAATTAGCCAAGTGGTAGATCAGGATGGACGATTTGTGTTCTTATCTGGTGGATTGGATGGTGAACTCGTAGTTTAAGCCTTTGTATAGAACCCGCCCCCTTTCTTCCCATCTATTATTAGGCTTCTATTGTTCTTCCTAAAAGATAAAGATCTCTGTCCTATCTTGGTAATGGGAGACTTAAATAACATCATGGACCCAGGGTTGGACAGAATGAGTTTAGAGGGTAAAAAGCAGGATAACATTGGCAGGACATCGTGTCTGGCAGAGCTCCGGAAGGAATTGGAGTGGTTAGATGTATGGAGCGTGAAATATGCAAATAGAAGAGTCGTTCATATAAAACACTGTCAAGAATTGACTTATGTTTTTCCAATTTGGCTATGTTACCCTGAGTTTTTGAACATGGACTACGAACCGATAGTCCCGTCTGATCATGCACCGATAGTTGTAACCATAGGGGTCAAAGAAAAGGTCAAAAGACCCTTTAGGCTCAGTCCACACTGGTTAGCTATTCTGGAGCCAACACTGAACATGAAAGAAGACACTGAGTCTTTTTGGTAAATGAATAAGGATTCAGCTAATCTTTTGGTAGTTTAGGATTATTTGCAGGGTCACATCAGGGAAACCCTGCATAAAGCCATACAAGCTGAAAAATGTAGACATTTCCAACAGGAAGATTATCTTAATGGAAAACTCGCAGCTGCTGAGTGTAGCCTGAGCAGGAATCCAACGGAGGAATGAAGGATACAAGTAGCGGAGATGCAAAAACAGTACAGCGAGTTCCTGGATACAAAAATCAACACAAGACCTTTCTCCAGGGGTATCGCTCCTTTATAGAAGGGGGCAGGCCGGGGACAAACCTGACCAATAAGATACAAAATCCGCCAAAGCAGCAATTACAGGTCAGGATGGATGGACAGGTTAAAGAGGAGCAGGCACAGATGGAACAACAATTTGCTGCTTTTTAAAAAGAATTATAAAGATCATCGATTAAAGGATCGGGAATACCTCTCGAAAATCTGTTTTCCTAAATTAAAAGCAGATCAGACAGAGAATCTTGATAGCCCCATCCTGATGGAAGAGCTAAGAGAGACTGTACTACTATGTGCTAAAGATACTTCTCCTGGCCCGGACGGCAGGAAGGATCTGGATGAAAAACTTCCCCCTTGGTTTGAAACAATAAATGACATTTTTGTATCAGGTAGAGTCTCTGACTCCATGGCGGAGGATAACATAGATATGGGCTCCTATAGGCCCATCTCTATTTTAACCCCCTCCCGACATTTGACGTGATAGTACTGAATGGCGGGAGGTGCGTTCCGGCATTATGCAGTAATATTACGTCATGCTTCTGGCGCCGGCTCCTTAACGTGCTAGGATCAACACATTCATTTAGCTAAAAAAAATATGTAATTTCGATATTGCACCCGATTTTGTTTTATCCCCTGTAAAACAATGAAAGGGTTAACAAACTTCATAAAAGTTGTTTTACGTACATTGAGGGGTGTAGTTTCTAGATTGGGGTAATTTATGGGGTTTTACTTTTATTTAGCCCTCTTAAAGTGACCTGAAACCTGAGCAGGTCCTCAGGATTTTGCGTTTTTTTATAAAAATGTGAAAAATTGCACCGAACGTTCAAAGCCCCAGAACATCCTACAAAAATAAGAGGATGCATAAAGAACCACGGAGACATAAACCAGGCATTCGGTGAATGTTAGTTATTATGTTTTTTTACTGTTATGACTTTGTGTGGAAAAAGTAGAACATTTGGAATTTTGAAAATGGAGAATTTTTCCAAATTTTCACCAAATATCTGATTTTCTCATAAATAAATGCAAAACATACCAACAAAATTTTTTAACTAACATGAATACAAAGTGTCAGGAGAAAATCACTTGGATATGTTAAAGCTTCCGAAATTATAACCATTTATAGTGTCACAGGGAAGATCTGAAAAATTTGGCCGTGTCAGGAAGGTGAAAAGTGGCTTCGGCGTTAAGGGGTTAAACACGGATATAACAAATTTCTAAAAAAATTGATAGCTACTCAGCTACAAAAAGAAATATTAAATAGAATACACGTGGATCAAAATGGCTGGAGATGGGGGAGGGGAGCTCCGTCTGTCATTAGACGCTATCGAGGCCTTTGTCAGGGTGGAGAGGAGTTTTCTTTGGGAAACCCTCAGGGGATTCGGCTTTGGTCTTCAGTTTATACATTGGGTACAATGTCTATCCAGCGCACCTAGGGCAAGGGTTATGGTCGTGCAGCCGCTCAGTTTGATCCTTTCAGGGGCACGAGACAGGGCTGTCCGCTGTCCCCATCGCTCTCCGCGCGATTCATTGAGCCTCTGGCGATACGGATACAAGAAGATCAAAGGAAGTGGGTGTGGAGGAATAGGAGACAGGATTCGTTATTTATGGGGAGCGCCGAGGTCTGTGCGAGGAGTGATGGAGGCCGTAGGGGACCTGGACGGGGTTAATGTAGATATTTGTAAAACTCAATTTAAATATTTGGGAATTTGGGTATCAGCAAAAACTGGGGACTACATCAAGGTAAATGTGATTCTGTCAATGAACCTGATAAGACACAAGGCGGGGGGCTGGTGCAAGTTGCCGTTGTCTCGATCAGACAGGATTGGGTCGGTGACGACGGAGCTGCTACCCCAATTATTGTCAGCCACAGTCCAATGCGGATTCCTGACTCTTTCTTTAAAATTCTTTGAATTGAGGCACCAATGAACCATCTTATTTGGGATTGCAAAAAAGTAGGGATGAAAATCTGACATATGTACAAGAAGGTCGGAGGAGGAGGTTGGGACTTCCCTTTTTCTTTGGTTATTTTATTGGTTCACAATTCAGTAGGTAAATAATGTGGAAATGTAATAAAGTTTGGCGCGCACTTGTCGGGTACAAGAAGATGAACACAATTTTTGAATGTTTGGAAGGAGAGATATTGGAGACGTGCAAGGTCCCTCATGTGTCGTGGTGTGAGATGTGGAGGATGTCCACGATGCTCCACTTTGGGGGAATTCTTATCTTCCGGAGCTTCTGTCCATTCCCGACCCCTTCCTTCTGGCTTCATCGGGGGAGGGGGGGGGAGGGTCGGTGTCACGGTTTCGCTGTGATGAATAGTAGATATGGATTAAGGGCTGGAGACTTTCTTAGATACTTGTAACTCTCGCTCGCAATTCAAATAAGTAAAACGGGGAAACATTTTCTGATAAATACACACGGATGGATGGAGTGTTTGCACAAGTAATAGCGAAAGTATAAAGGTTTTTGCTGAATAGTCATGAGGTCACGTATGAGCTGGGAAAAGGAGGTTGGAGTAATTTTGGAATATTAGTGGTCACAGATATATAGAAACATTAAGAATTATTCAGTATAATGTTATTTTTAGACTTTACTACACAAAAATGTGGCGCATTGGTGGGAGGCTCTAAGACAGCCGGCCGCAGGGGCACCAGGCAAACACTCAGACACTCCGGCTTTCTTTCAATTTTTGGTCTAACAGAGGATCAGGTTTTGGATTCAAAATATGTTCCTTTGCTTGTTAAGATTCTGCCCTTACCCTGTGTATACATGCATTGCCCGAAAATTGGGGGGGGGGGGGGGGGGGGGGGCTAGGGATCCACCCCCCAGGAAGGAACGGCAAAGTTTAGTGAGAAGTGTGAGGAGATGCACAAAGGAAAAGGGGCCTCTAACTTTAGGATGAGATAAATTCTCTGCTTGTATATCCGATGCTTCATTGTATGTTAAGATTCTGGATGATGAGATTGTTATTTGTAAACAATGTAACGTTTTTATGGAAAGTTGATTAAATTCTAATAAAGAGACTTGTTAATAAAAAATACAAAAAAAAAAAGAACTGGGACGGCAGGAGCATGGAGCGGGAACACGGGGCAGGGCCACCTCTGTCCTCTATCCTCCTCCTCCAGACTCCTCTGTCCTCCTCCTCCTCCAGACTCCTCTGTCCTCCTCCTCCAGACTCCTCTGTCCTCCTTCTCCAGACTCCTCTGTCCTCCTCCAGACTCCTCTGTCCTCCTCCTCCTCCCCCAGACTCCTCTGTCCTCCTTCTCCAGACTCCTCTGTCCTCCTCCCCCAGACTCCTCTGTCCTCCTCCAGACTCCTCTGTCCTCCTCCCCCAGACTCCTCTGTCCTCCTCCTCCCCCAGACTCCTCTGTCCTCCTCCTCCCCCAGACTCCTCTGTCCTCCTCCTCCCCCAGACTCCTCTGTCCTCCTCCTCCCCCAGACTCCTCTGTCCTCCTCCTCCCCCCCCAGACTCCTCTGTCCTCCCTCCTGCCCCACCTGCCCCCCCAACGCTTCTGTCCTCCTCCTCCTCCAGACTCCTCTGTCCTCGCTCCTCCTCCAACTCTCTGTCCTCCTCCTCCTCCCCAGCTCTCTGTCCTCCTCCCCTCCTGACTCCTCTGTCCTCCCTCCTCCTCCTGACTCCTCTGTCCTCCTCCTCCTCCCTCCAGACTCCTCTGCCCTCCTCCTCCTCAACTCCTCTGTCCTCCTCCTCCTCCAGACTCCTCTGTCCTCCTTCAGATCTCCTCTGTCCTCCTCTCCTCTCAGACTCTCTTCCTCTCCCTCCAGACTCCTCTGTCCTCCTCCTCCTCCAGACTCCTCTGTCCTCCCTCCCAGACTCCTCTTGTCCTCCTCCAGACTCCTCGTCTCCTCCTCCCTCCTCCAGAATCCTCTGTCCCTCCTCCTCCAGACCTCCTCTGTCCTCCTCCTCCTCCAGGATCCTCTGTCCTCATCCGACTCCTCTGTCCTCCTTCTCCTCCAGTCTCCTCTATCCTCCCCCTCCCCAGACTCATCTGTCCTCCTCCTCCTCCCCCAGACTCCTCTGTCGCCTCCTCCAGACTCCTGCCTCCCCTCAGACTCCTCTGTCCTCCTCTAGACCCCTAATACTTATTTCCCCACACATGGACAGTGGTGACGTCACTGCCCCTCTCCCTGATACATGGCGGCAGTGACCACATACACGAGCTTCCTCCAAAGTACAAGAAATAACTACTGACCCAGGGAAGCTGCACATCCACTTCTAGAGATGAAGGACCTGTGATGATGTCACCACCATGTGACCAGAAGAGTAGGGGCGGAGCTCAGAGGAGCGAGGAAAAGCTGAAGGACCTGTGATGGTGTCACCACGATGTGACCAGTACAAAAGGGTTAACTCCTCGCGTGCAGGTCACATGGTGGTGACATCATCACAGGTCCTTCAGCCTCTGTTGTCACTGCTGAGCTCCACCCCCTTGTACTGGTCACATGGTGGTGACATCATCACAGGTCCTTCAGGCCTCTCTGTTCACTACTGAGGCTCCGCCCCCCTATGGGTCACACTGGTGGTGACATCATCACAGGTCCTTCAGCCTCTCCTGTCACTGCTGAGCTCCGCCCCCTTACAAGGTCCACATGTGGTGACAACATCACAGGTCCTTCAAGCTCTCCGTCACTGCTGAGCTCCGCCGTACTGGCCCGTGTACTCGCCCCCCAGCCTGTCCGCTGACCCCCTATGGTGGGGAGACATCATCACAGGTCCTTCGGCCTCTCCTCCACTGCTGAGCTCCGCCCCCTGTACTGGTCACAGGTGGTGACATCATCACAGTCCTTCGGCCTCTCCTCTCACTGCTGGCTCGCCCGTATGGTCATGGTGGTGACCTCATTCACATGGTCCTTCAGTGTTGCAGTGCAGCCCTGGGGGTGTCGGGGGGCGGTTTGTCTTCTGTTTAGCTCATTATCAGAGGATTATATATACACATATACAGCAACTGGCTGCCGGCGCCACTCACAACTCCACCTGCCCCCAAGTGACCCCGCTATAAGGTAAGAAGACACCGGGGGAGGGGGTATTATACAACGGCGTGAGGTGGCTGGAGTAGATACACCCGGGGAGGGGTCTGGAGGATATTATACTCGGGGAGGGGCTGGAGGGGAGTATTGACACCGGGGGGGCTGGAGGGGGAGGATATTATACACTGGGGAGGGGGGAGGATATTTCAGCACAACCGGGGGAGGGGCTGGAGGATTTATACACCGGGGATGGGGCTGGAGGATTATACAAACACAGACCGGGGAGGGGCTGGAGGGAGGAATATATACCCGGGGAGGGGCTGGAGATAATTATTACACCGGGGGGGGCTGGAGGGGAGGATATTATACACTGGGAGGGGGAGGATATTATAACATCCGGGGAGGGGACGTGGAGGATATTATAGCACGGGGAGGGGCTGGGGGATATTATAACAACACCCGGGGATGGGGCCTGGAGTGGGCGATATTATACACCGGGTAGGGGCGTAGGTGGAGGATATTATACACCAGGTAGGGGCTGGAGGGGAGGATATTTATTACCGGGGAGGGGCTGGAGGGGAGGATTTATAACCCGGGGAGGGGATGGGGGGAGGATATTATACACGGGGAGGGGCTGGAGGGGGGAGGATATTTAGTACCGGGAGGGCTGAGGGGAGAGGATATTATACACCGGGGAGGGGGGAGGAGATATTCAAATACACCGGGAGGGGGGAGGATATTTATACATAACACAACCGGGGAGGGGCTGGCGGGGAGTGATATTATACCGGGGAGGGCTGGGTGGGAGGATTTATATACGGAGAGGGGTGGAGGGGAGGATATTATAACGAGGGTGGAGGGGATGATAATAGGGGTTGGAGGGGGATATTAATTTACACCGGGGAGGGGCTGGAAGGGAGGATATTCATTAAAACCACTGGGGAGGGGCTAGGAGTTTTAAAGGGGAGGGGTGGGGAGGGGATATATATACCGGAGAGGGGCTGGAGGGGAGGATATTATACACCGGGGAGGGGCTGGAGGGGGAGGGATATTATACACCGGGGAGGGGCTTGAGGGGGAGGATATTATACACCGGGGAGGGGCTAGAGGGGAGGATATTATACACCGGGGAGGGGCTAGAGGGGAGGATATTATACACTGTGGAGGGGAGGATATTATACACTGTGGAGGGGAGGATATTATACATCGGGGAGGGGCTGGAGGGGAGGATATTATACATCGGGGAGGGGCTGGAGGGGAGGATATTATACACCGGGGAGGGCTGGAGGGGAGGATATTAGACACGGGGAGGGGCTGGGGGGGAGGATATTATACACCGGGAGGGGCTGGAGGAGAGGATATTATACAACCAGGGAATGGGCTGAAATGGGGAGGAATTATCACCGGGGAGGGGACTGGAGGATATTTACACGCGCGGAGGGGGGGGAGATATCACGCGGGAGGGGCTGGAGGGGAGGATATATACACGGGGAGGATAGGTACACGGGGGAGGGGTGGAGGGGGGATTATTACCCGGGGAGGGGGCTCGAGGGGAGGATATATACACCGGGGAGGGGCGCAGGGGGAGGATATTTACACCGGGAGTGGCTGGATGGGGAGGATATTATACACCGGGAGGGGCTGGGGAGATTGAGGATATTATACTACGGGGAGGCTGGAGGGGGAGAGAGTATTATTACACCGGGGAGGGTGCGGAGGTGGAGAGATATAACAACGGGGAGGGGCTGGAGGGGGAGGATATTATCTACCCGGGAGGGCGGTAGGATATTATACACTGTGGAGGGGAGGATATATACACCGGTGGAGGGGCTGGAGGGGAGGATATTAGTACACCGGGGAGGGGTGAGGGGGAGGAATTAATACACGGGGAGGGCTGGAGGGAGGATATTATACACGGGGATGGGGTGGAGGGGCGGATATTATATCACGGGGAGGGGCTGGGAGGGGGGAGTATTACTACAACCGGGGAGGGGCTGGAGGGAGGATATTATACACCGGGGAGGGGCTGGAGGATATTATACACCGCGGAGGGGGGGATATTATACACCGGGGAGGGGCTGGAGGGAGGATATTATCACCGGGGAGGGCTGGGAGATATTATACATAACGGGGAGGGGGGGATATCTAACACCGGGGAGCGGGCTGGAAGGGAGAGGATATTATACCACCGAGGGGGGGGAGGAATACACGGGGAGCTGGAGTATACCACCCCGGGAGGGGGAGGATTTAGTAGAACATCACCGGGGAGGGGTGGAGGGGAGGATATTATACACACGAGGGAGGGTGGAGGATATTAAAATCAAAATCAACGGATGGGAGTGGAAAAAAAAGAGAGGGCTGGAGGAGATTAACGGAGCTGAAAATACCGGGGAGGGGCTGGAGGATATTATACACCGGGGAGGGGCTGGAGGCTATTATACACCGGGGAGGGCTGGAGATATAACCGGGGGCGGAGGGGGAGGATATTATACACCGGGGAGGGGAGGGAGGATATAATTACACCGAGGAGCGGGCGGAGGGGGGGATATTATACCCGGGATGGGGACTGGAGGATAGTTATACACCGGGGTAGGGGTTGGGAGGTGGAGGATTATACACCGGGGAGGGGGGGGAATATATACACCGAAGGAGGGCTGGTAGGGGGGGGATTTATACCCAGGCGGAGGGGCTGGAGGAGATTATAAACACGGGAGGGGCGGAGGCATATTATACAACCGGGGAGGGGGGAGGATATTATACACGGGAGGGGCTGTGAGATATTATACACTGGGGAGGGGCTGGAGTGGAGGATATTATTACACCGGGGAGGGGGGAGGATAGGTTATACACCGGGGAGGGGCTGAGGATATGATAACCCGGGAGGGGCTGGAGGTGGAGGATATTAACACGTTGGAGGGGCTGGAGGATATATTACACGGGGAGGGCTGGAGGGGGAGGGGATATTATACACTGGGGAGGGGCTGAAGGGGGGAGGGGATATTATACACTGGGGAGGGGCTGAAGGGGGGGGGGGATATTATACACTGGGGAGGGGCTGAAGGGGGGAGGATGGATTTATCAACTTGGAGGCTGGGAGGGGCGTGCAGGGGGGAGGGGATATTTACAACGAAGCCAACAGGAGGGTCTGGAGGTGAGGATATTATATCCCGGGGGGTGCGGAGGGGAGGGGTAGATTTAGATTATCCAACCTGAGGCGGAGGGGCTGGATTCAAGGGGGAGGGGGTGGTGCAGGGGAGGGATTATACACCGGGTATCTACAGCTAGGGAGGGGTGAGGGAAGGAGGTCACGGGGAGGGAGGGGGGGAGGATATTATACTCCGGGCCCGGGGGGGGGGGATGATATTATAACACAGGTGGAGGGGCTGGTGGAGGAGGATAATTATACAAAACAACGGACAATACCCGGATTTGATTGGAGGGGTGGGATATGTAGCCACCGGTAGGTGTATTCGGGAGGAATATATACACGGTGAGGTGCTTAGGGTTTAGGGGATATTATATACACGGCGGGTCTGGATGGGGTGCTCCTGATTTATATATACGCGCTCCCCTTTGCTTTAGGTAATATTATACACAGGTTTAGGGTTCTGTCGGAGTGTTATTATTATACACGGGAATTCGCTCTGGAGGGGAGAATATTGTTCACCGTGGAGGGCCTGGAAGGGGAGTATATTATACACCGGGGAGGGGATGGAGCGGGAGGATAGTATAACACCGTGGGAGGGGGGGATGGCATAGTACAACGGGGAGGGGTGGCGGGGAGGATATATACAACGGGGAGGGGCTGGAGGGAGGTATTATACACCGGAGCGGAGATGGAGGGAGAATATTATACAGTGGAGGGGAGGATATTAACACGGGGAGTGATGGAGGGGCGGATATTTCACACGGGGAGGGCCTGGAAGGGGAGGATATTATACACCGGGGAGGGGGAGGATATTATACACCGGGGAGGGGCTGAGGAGATGGTACCAACGGGGAGGGCGAAGGAGGGGGGGAGGCTATGATACACCGGGGAGGGGCTGGTAGGGGGGAGGCTTTATTACAACGGGAGGGGGCTGGAGGGGGGCGGAGATTATACATGTGGAGGGGGAGGATTTTCTACCACGGGGAGGGGTGGAGGGGGGGGAGGAGATTCTACACCGGGGAGGGGGGCTGGAGGGGGGTGAGGATCGTTACAAGGGGAGGGGGCTGGAGGGGGGCGGATGGGAGGATATTTAACCAGGGGAGGGGGGAGGGAGGATCAATCGGGGGAGGGTGGAGGATATATACACAGGGGGAGGGGTTGGGGGGGAGGATATTAAAACGGAAGGAGTGGAGTGGGAGAAATATTTTCACGGGAGGGCTGGAAGGGGAGTATCTTAGTACACCACGACATGGGCCACGTCTCGGACATCCACGACATGGGCCACGTCTCAGACATCCACGACATGGGCCACGTCTCGGACATCCACTACAAGGGCCAGAGAGGGGAACATAGAATAAAGAAGACAATCCCCTGTGTGTCCGGCACAATGTGAGGAAACATTTATATCTGCCATTTGCCAGAGTTTTGAAATTTTATGCAGACAAAAACACAAAATTACCAGACAAATCATAAAGACACAAATCCATCAATGTCACAAACGTTTTATCTCTTTTATCCAATCTTGGATTTAACTTAAAGATCTATGAATGATCCCGCGACCTCGTGTCCTCCTGAGGCTGAGCGCAGTGCACATTGTCTGACTAGAAGTCTTATACTGAGTGTAACCCACAACTGTTACATGAGCCTAAAGCTGCGGAGGAACCTCCCGTATAGCTCAGCAGTTCTGTGATGTCCCGCTGTATACTGGATGGAGAAGAGTCATTACTATAATCCCCATCACTCAGAGGATTTGGTGCTTTAGTCAATGTAAAAAATTATACAAAATATAAAATACGTTTGTATTTAGCATAAAGAAGCCAAAATCTCTCATAGATCAAATCCAAACCAATAAGAGAATAAAGAGTCTCCAGGTCACGGGAAATAGACAGATCTCACAGAGCCGACCAATCACATGACTGGGGAGGACGGCACCTCTAGTTATAACCTCTCACTGCTGAGCTCCGCCCCCTGTACTGGTCACATGGTGGTGACATCATCACAGGTCCTTCAGCCTCTGTTGTCACTGCTGAGCTCCGCCCCCTGTACTGGTCACATCGTGGTGACATCATCACAGGTCCTTCTGCCTCTCCTGTCACTGCTGAACTCCGCCCCTTGTACTGGTCACATGGTGGTGACATCATCACAGGTCCTTCAGCCTCTCCTCTCACTGCTGAGCTCCGCCCCCATGTACTGGTCACATGGTGGTGACATCATCACAGGTCCTGCAGCCTCTCCTCTCACTGCTTAGCTCCGCCCCCTCTACTGGTCACATGGTGGTGACATCATCACAAGTCCTTCAGCCTCTCCTGTCACTGCTGAGCTCCGCCCCCTCTACTGGTCACATGGTGGTGACATCATCACAGGTCCTTCAGCCTCTCCTCTCACTGCTGAGCTCCGCCCCCGTGTACTGGTCACATGGTGGTGACATCATCACAGGCCCTTCAGCCTCTCCTCTCACTGCTGAGTCCCGCCCCCGTGTACTGGTCACATGGTGGTGACATCATCACAGGTCCTTCAGCTGTTGCAGTGCAGGTCCTGGTGGGTGGTCGGGGCTGTTGTCTCTCTGTTATCAGCCATTATCAGAGGATATATACACATATACAGCACTGGCTGCCGGCGCCACTCACACTCACACCTGCCCCCAGTGACCCCGCTATAAGGTAAGAAGACACCGGGGGAGGGGGTATTATACACCGGGGAGGGGCTGGAGGATATTATACACCGGGGAGGGGCTGGAGGATATTATACACCGGGGAGGGGCTAGAGGGGAGGATATTATACACCAGGGAGGGGCTGGAGGGGAGGATATTATACACAGGGGAGGGGCTGGAGGGGAGGATATTATACACCAGGGAGGGGCTGGAGGGGAGGATATTATACACCGGGGAGGGGGGAGGATATTATACACCGGTTGTTGAAAGACACCAAACATGTTATCTCTCTCCTAGATGGTTACCCATGGAATAGGTCCACCTCATTTTGGTTATCATGTGATGTTATAGGACTTTATCCCTCTTTAGAACATTCTATGGTTCTTAAATCCCTGGGTTACCATCTGGAGAGATATAGCAGATATACAAATGAGACCATGGAATTTTTATTGGAGTCTGTGGATTTCTTACTTAGAAATAATTACTTCCTATTTGACAATAGATTTTTTGTTCAGAGATGTGGAGCAGCCATGGGGGGGAGGTGTTCTCCCTCCCTGGCGAATATTTACATGTCATATTGGGAAGAATTTTTTCTTTTTTCCTCGTCTAATCCGTGTCTCTCCCATGTCAGGTGGCATGGTCGTTATATCGACGATCTCCTCCTGATATGGGAGGGACCGGAGGATGATATCCTGTATTTTGTTGACTTCATCAACAGAAATGATATGAATCTAAAATTTACGTTTACTTATAATAAGGATTCTATAAATTTCCTGGATGTCACCCTTAGAGGTAAGGAGAATGTTTCTATATAAATTTCCTGGATGTCACCCTTAGAGGTAAGGAGAATGTTTCTATCTCTCCTTATGTTAAGCCTACAGCTACCAATTCCATTTTGGAAGCTACATCATGTCACCCTCCCCATGTAATAAAAAATGTCCCCGTTGGAGAGTTAATAAGAACTAAAAGAAACTGTACTGACCCGGTTATCTACAACACTGAAAGAGAAAAAGTATGTAGTAAACTCTCAAGAAGAAAATATCCCAAATGGATGTTAGACAGGGCACGATATACAGTTGATAATATTGACAGAGAGGACCTGGTTTATAGAACAAAAAATCAGGGAAGGGATTGGTCAAAAGATAAGGCACCAGTGGTGTTTTCAACCACTTTTAGTAACCAATACAGAGAGGTGGTTGATATTATACGTAAATATTTATAAATTTCCTGGATGTCACCCTTAGAGGTAAGGAGAATGTTTCTATTTCTCCTTATGTTTGGAAGCTACATCATGTCACCCTCCCCATGTAATAAAAAATGTCCCCGTTGGAGAGTTAATAAGAGCCAAAAGAAACTGTACTGACCCGGTCATTTACAATACTGAAAGAGAAAAAGTATGCAGCAAACTCTCAAGACGAAAATATCCTAAATGGATGTTAGATAGGGCACGGCACACAGTTGACAATATTGACAGAGAGGACCTGGTTTACAGGACAAAAAATCAGAGAAGGGATTGGTCAAAAGATAAGGCACCAGTGGTTTTTCAACCACTTTTAGTAACCAATACAGAGAGGTGGTTGATATTATACGTAAATATTTCCCATTACTACATTCGGACAATAAGGTGTCAAAAGTCTTGGGTAAAAAAGTAAATTTTGTCTCTAGGAAAGCTCCAACTCTTAACTCAATTCTCTCACCACATGAACAAAAGGTTGGACATGATCTGTCATTATTGAGAAATTGTTTTTTCTATTTGTGGTGTTAGTATTTGTTCTCACTAGTTTTTAAATGCATACATTAAGCTCTATTGTTAGGATCATAGATTAAACACGTGTGGAATCCACCCCATGTTTTCATCCAACGAGTATATATTGCCGTGTATGTATTCTAGAGGTAGTCATGAATAAGGATACGTGATATCTGAAACGCGTAGACCGCTTTGCTGTGACATGTGTATCTCGTGGCTACTGTGTATCGTTTTAATCTACGAATAAAGCCTTGAAGATTTTACTACCTGGTGTCTCCTTTAAAGCTGGATCGTGTGAAGAGATTTTCCCTTCCTGCTGTTTATAACTGCAATACTTGTGAAATAGTTGCCAAGTTGTTTTCCTTCACGCCACATGATCTAGTTACCATGCTGGATTTTTGTTAGTATAAGAGCCACAGCTCATTTCTATCCCCATATATATTCCCTCACAAATAGCAGTAGATTTATCTACAGGTTATGTATGACATCACACCCTAAAGGGTACATTAACACTATAGTACGTACACTCAGGCCGTAGCCCAGTTGTGCATACAGCTTCCCACCCTTGCCCTTTCCATAGGGAAACTTGCATCCGGTGCCGCAACACAGTGAAATATAGAGCATGTCCTATATTTCTTTGTGCACGGTCACAGTGCGCTGAGATGACATATGCGTCAATGAGGACCAATATCTGGCCGCAAATGGTGCGGCCAGATATCACTCCCCATTATGTTTGTGTGAATGAAAACTAACCCTGTCTACTATAATGTAGCTAAAATTTTTGGAAGAAAGCAGATGTTTCTGTAATCCTGGACAACCCCTTCAATGCCAAACTATGGTAATTACCTTATTTACTGTACAGAATGCAGACTACTTTGTACCCAGGAGTTGCATATCTTATAAAGCTGGATCGTGTGAAGAGATTTCCCCTCCTGCTGTTTATTTTTCACATACACGTATAGATTTTTTTTTGGGAGATATCTCAATACTTCGCAGTATACGCTCTGCCGATATAGGTTTAATATCCTGGTCGGATCATGCACCGGTCACGGCTGAATTGTCGTTCCTAAACCCCCCTCCTCGACCTCTCCACTGGAGACTCAATGAGACCCTCCTATCCCACAATGTTACCAAAGAAGCTTTACTCACTTCCTTACTACAATATTTTGCCGATAACTCCCCATCAGCCCCATCACTGCCTATCTTATGGGAAGCACATGAAGTAGTTTACTGTGGATATGCTATATCCCAGGGCGCTTATAAAAAGAAAGCAGTAGAAGCGGTGCAACAACAATGTGTACGGGAGCTTACAACATTGGAAAGCAAGTTGGTTGCCCGCCCATCGCTCACGATCTTGCAAAAAGTCGTAGCCACCCGGGCCCAATTAAGAGAGATCTAGTAGGAGCAGAAAAGCTGCTACGCTACTCCCGCCAGCGTTTCTTTGAATACGGTAACAGGGCGCATGCGCTACTAGCCCGCCAACTCCAGGATAGGGCAGTGGCAACTAACCCACATAGCCTCTGGGATAATACAGGTACTGCCCACTATAAACCTGAGAAGATAGCACAAATATTTGAAACTTATTATCATGATCTGTATAATCTTCCTACTCGTCCCTCCTCAGGTTCCCAGGGGTCTTTGGAGCAATACCTTAGTGAATGTAACTTTCCTAAATTGTCCTCTACTGCTCTGGGATTACTGAACCAAGAGATTACGGAAGAGGAAATACGGGACGTAATTAAGGCCCTTCCAAATGGAAAATCACCGGGTCCCGACGGCTTGCCATATGCTTATTTTAAAACATATCTGGATATCCTGACCCCTTATATGATCAAACTATTTAATGCTTTTATGACAGGCACCCCAATACCTGAGGCTATGTTGCGGTCTTTTATTACGGTAATCCCGAAACCAGGAAAAGATCCCCTAGATTGTACCAGTTATCGCCCTATATCCTTGTTGAACTCCGAACTGAAGATCTTTACTAAAATATTGGCGAACAGATTAGGGGAGTGGCTCCTGCACCTCATACATAAAGATCAGGTGGGCTTTGTGCGTTTCAGGCAGGCAGGGGATAATACACGGCGACTAGCTGATTTACTTGAGGTTATTAGGAAAACGAACCGGAGCGCTCTCTTCTTAAGCTTAGACGCTGAAAAGGAGTTTGATCGCCTGGATTGGGGGTTCATGATGGCGACTCTACGG
Organism: Engystomops pustulosus; assembly: GCA_019512145.1. Lineage (NCBI taxonomy): Eukaryota > Metazoa > Chordata > Amphibia > Anura > Leptodactylidae > Engystomops > Engystomops pustulosus. Next base: position 37,133 of record WNYA01001582.1, read on the forward strand.
CACTTTGGTATGAAGGGGCCGTTCTTACAGGCTTTGCAGGGACTTTACTCTATTCGGCAATACGTCTTCCTCATGCTAACTCCTTGTTTTTTGCAATCCGTAATGGAACTAGACAGGGATGCCCACTTTCCTCCCTATTATGTGCCCTGAGTATAGAGCCGCTGGCAGCATACATTCGCTCATCAGTAGATGTGACGGGGATACGAGGGAGGGACAAACAATTCAAGATCTCTCTTTTCGCTGATGATGTGCTTTTGACACTTACAAACCCTATAATAAGTCTCCCAAATCTCCACAAATTATTGGATAACTACAGCCACTTCTCCGGATATAAGATCAATAATAATAAAACGGAAGCCCTTCCCATAAACCTCTCCCTAGAGGAGCTAAGCGCCCTTAAGAGCTCTTTCAAATATATATGGCAAACAGAGTCACTGAAGTACTTAGGGATCAGGATAACCCGCACATATAAGACTCTATATGCAGCAAACTTTCCACCAATGATTAAGGAAATTCAAGACCTTCTAACTAAGTGGCAGCCTCTGCATATTTCCTTGTTGGGTCGTATAGCGGCTGTAAAGATGTCTATTTTGCCAAAATTGCTATATTTGTTCGAAACTCTTCCAGTGGCGGACCCAATGGCGGTCCTGGGTAGATTGCAATCAATGTGTTTGGGGTTTGTATGGGGAGGTAGGAGTCACAGGATATAAAGCGGTGCTAACGGCAGGAACTACTAGTGGAGGATTAGCCCTCACTGATATTAAGCTTTGTTATCTGGCGACTCATCTCCGTCATATCACCTCATGGTCCACAATGCATGCATATAATAGATGGACAGAGCTGGAGAAACTATGGCTAGCCCCACTACACCCGGCCACGCTAATATGGGGCCCCCCACCAGTCAGCATAGTACCCCCTCTGTTAGGTCCTATGCAATTTACCCGAGATATCTGGTTTAGATGTAGGGTACGTTTCCAATTAGCTCCTCTGTAATCATTACTTACCCCAATTCCTTTTACATCCCACCTCCCAGATAGTCTCACTAGTAGCTATAGACCCTGGGTTCAGGCAGGTACATTTCAAATTCGAACTCTATTAGACCCCCTTACACGTAAGATACTCACTCTAAGGGAATTAGTGGAGAAACATTCTTGCCTGGCGGGGGCGGACTTCACCTATCATCAGATCAAACATTTTATCTCATCTCTATTGGGATCGGAAACCCCCCCCCCAGACCCAAACCCTTTGAGTTGATATGTTCAGAAGGTCCTTCTACCAAGGGCCTGATCTCCAGTCTGTACTCCCTTCTCAATGAACGTACTAATGTACCACACCCATACATGAGTAAGTGGGAATCGTGGAGGGTAAACGACTCACCCCTGAACAATGGCAGAACGTCTGGGCACGGTCACGCCAATCATCTATCTGCACCCTGTATAAAGAGAACCAACTCAAAATCCTACTAAATTGGTATCGTACTCCCCAGCTCCTACACAAGTTCTACCCACCTGTTCCTAATAAATGTTGGAGATGTGGAGGACCTGATGCTACATTGTTCCATATTTTCTGGAGTTGCCCCGCCTGGCTGGAGGTTAGGTCCCTTGTTGGGGGGATCCTTAATGTGCAAGTCCCATTGGACCCTGAAATGTATATACTGAATCTATATCCTAGTTCTCTCAGGGGTCCGAGTGCCAGGTTGTTCCTACACATAATAACGGCAGCGAAGTGCTTGATTTCTCTGAATTGGAGACGTCCTGCTTCTCCATCATTATTGGATTTGTATGCACGTCTTAGGGACCTCCGATCAATGGAATATATTCCGGCTGTGCTTCGTCATACCACAGATAAGTTTGAGAAGATCTGGACTCAATGGGACGTACATAACGCTAGATTGAGTTCCTAAATGTTAAGAGTGATCATATTATTTAGGATGTTATCACATCTACGCTGTGCCATAAGGAATGCTTTATTTATGTGACGATTGTTACTTTGTTCCTTCTCCTTTTTCTTTATTTGTTCTTTTTGTTTCTCTTTTATTGTTTTTGATATTTTGCAATTGCAAGATTTAGTAGTATTTTTAATACTTTTGTATGCCTCTTGCGAATCAGCATATATATGATTGTTCTTTTCTTTTTGAAAAATACAAAAATAAAGAGTTGATTAAAAAAAAAAGAAAGACAGGGGTAGTTACAGAGACACCGGTGACACGTGTTGCTTAGTGCTCTATCTCGTTCCTTTCATCCCCTCCCCCCGAGCATTATAATCTTTATTATTTCTAGTCAAATCCTGGGACGGAACCTCATAATCTGTACACATGTGACTGGTGACATAAGAGAACACATGATGTCATATATGTCCTTTACATAAAGCTACAAGGTGCAACTAATTGTAAAGATGGTCTAGTGTGCGGGAAGTGTCCTGCAGAGTCCAGCTACAGCTGTCACTCAGAGCCGTCATTGCAGACACATGGCAATAACTGTGTTCAAATCCACTCATTACAATTATTAATTAATTTGCATTCACAGTCGGGACCGGGATATTTTATCATTGTAGCTCCAGTCAGCATTTTTTTTATCCATGTGACATTCGGGTTTTGTGCCGTCATGCAAACGCGGATCATAAATAAAGCTTCATTACAGATGCATCAGTGCAGCCTAAAGGGCTAAAGCAAAGCACCCAGTGACTTTACCAGAGGTCACAGGTCAGAGAGGAATGTCTGTAACTAGGGGTCGTCTGTAAGTCAAGTGTCCTTAAGTTGGGACACCTGTGTATTTTATAATTGGATGAAGTACCCACGGCCTAGGAGAAAGGCTTGTGTCGTATGTGTAATGTTCATGCACTGTTATATACACTCACCGGCCACTTTATTAGGTACCACCTGTCCAACTGCTCGTTAACACTTAATTTCTAATCAGCCAATCACATGGCGGCAACTCAGTGCATTTAGGCATGTAGACATGGTCAAGACAATCTCCTGCAGTTCTCCCGAGCATCAGTATGGGGAAGAAAGGTGATTTGAGGCCTTTGAACGTGGCATGGTTGTTGGTGCCAGAAGGGCTGGTCTGAGTATTTCAGAAACTGCTGATCTACTGGGATTTTCACGCACAACCATTTCTAGGGTTTACAGAGAATGGTCCGAAAAAGAAAAAACATCCAGTGAGCGGCAGTTCTGTGGGCAGAAATGCCTTGTTGATGCCAGAGGTCAGAGGAGAATGGGCAGACTGGTTCGAGCCGATAGAAAGGCAACAGTGACTCAAATCGCCACCCGTTACAACCAAGGTAGGCAGAAGAGCATCTCTGAACACACAGTACGTCGAACTTTGAGGCAGATGGGCTACAGCAGCAGAAGACCACACCGGGTGCCACTCCTTTCAGCTAAGAACAGGAAACTGAGGCTACAATTTGCACAAGCTCATCGAAATTGGACAGTAGAAGATTGGAAAAACGTTGCCTGGTCTAGTGAGTCTCGATTTCTGCTGCGACATTCGGATGGTAGGGTCAGAATTTGGCGTCAACAACATGAAAGCATGGATCCATCCTGCCTTGTATCAGCGGCTCAGGCTGGTGGTGGTGGTGTCATGGATCCATCCTGCCTTGTATCAGCGGGTCAGGCTGGTGGTGGTGGTGTCATGGATCCATCCTGCCATGTATCAGCGGCTCAGGCTGGTGGTGCTGGTGTCATGGATCCATCCTTCCTTGTATCAGCGGGTCAGGCTGGTGGTGGTGGTGTCATGGTGTGGGGAATATTTTCTTGGCACTCTTTGGGCCCCTTGGTACAACGCCACAGCCTACCTGAGTATTGTTGCTGACCATGTCCATCCCTTTATGAGCACAATGTACCCTGTAACATCGGATGGCTACTTTCAGCAGGATAATGCGCCATGTCATAAAGCTGGAATCATCTCAGACTGGTTTCTTGAACATGACAATGAGGTCACTGGACTCAAATGGCCTCCACAGTCACCAGATCTCAATCCAATAGAGCATCTTTGGGATGTGGTGGAACGGGAGATTCGCATCATGGATGTGCAGCCGACAAATCTGCGGCAACCGTGTGATGCCATCATGTCAATATGGAGCAAAATCTCTGAGGAGCTTCCAGCACCTTGTTGAATCTATGCCACGAAGAATTGAGGCAGTTCTGAAGGCAAAAGGGGGTCCAACCCGTTACTAGCATGGTGTACCTTATAAAGTGGCCGGTGAGTGTAAGCAGATATTGTTTTGGACTTGTATCTTCTCAGCTTTAGGGTCCAGTAGTAGCAGAACATTTCCAGCTATTTTGCAGAACCAATTAAGCATTGAAGAACAGCAGAACTTCAACCATTATGGGTCCAAATTAGGGTTTGCCTGATGTATTGAAACCTTTGTAATTGCTTGATACCTTCACAGGTTGGGGAATCCTCTGTATAGGTGTGTGTGTGGGGGGGGGGGGGGGTCGGGGAATCCTCTATATAGATGTGAGGGGTCGGGGAATCCTCTGTATAGATGTGAGGTAGGGGGAATCCTCTGTATAGGTGTGGGGGTTGGTGAATCCTCTGAATAGATGTGGGGGGTCGGGGGAATCCTCTATATAGATGTGGAGGGTCGGGGAATCCTCTGTATGGGTGTGTGGGGTCGGGGAATCCTCTGTATAGATGTGTGGGGTCGGGGAATCCTCTGTATAGATGTGTGGGGTCGGGGAATCCTCTGTATAGGTGTGTGGGGTTGAGGAATCCTCTGTATAGATGTGGGGGGTCGGGGAATCCCCTGTATAGATGTGTGAGGTCGGGGAATCCCCTGTATAGATGTGGAGGGTCGGGGAATCCCCTGTATAGATGTGTGTGGTCAGGGGAATCCTCTGTATAGGTGTGTGAGGTCGGGGGAATCCTCTGTATAGATGTGAGGGGTCGGGGAATCCTCTGTATAGGTGTGAGGGGTCGGGGAATCCTCTGTATAGGTGTGAGGAGTCGGGGAATCCCCTGTATAGATGTGCTGGGTCGGGGAATCCCCTGTATAGATGTGGGGTCGGGGAATCCTCTGCATTGATGTGCCGGATCGGGGAATCCTCTGCATTGATGTGCCGGATCGGGGAATCCTCTGCATTGATGTGCCGGCTCGGGGAATCCTCTGCATTGATGTGCCGGCTCGGGGAATCCTCTGCATTGATGTGCCGGCTCGGGGAATCCTCTGCATTGATGTGCCGGCTCGGGGAATCCTCTGCATAGATGTGGGGGTCGGGGAATCCTCTGCATAGATGTGAGGGGTTGGGGAATCCTTTTTTTAAATGTATCGGATCATCGGAAGAGCAGGAACCATGTCATCCGCAAAATATCATGAAATGATATCTCTATATGGTGTCTCTACATCTCCCAGTTGATTTTTAATCTACTTTTCCATATCGTCCCCCATGATGTTCCCCTGGACAGGAAACTGAGAGCATTAAAAAGCTCCTCCCTCAACCTCCCACCAGTGTTTTTCCTGTCCCTACAGGGCTGCTTGCTCCACCGGGGCCTTCCTAGTCCGGGCTCCTTGGAAGTTCTACTTGGGGTCTCCAGGTCCCGGGTTGCCCATCGGGCTGTGCTGGCGGCCACACGGCTCCATGCAGGTCAGCAGCAGCCCATAATAATAATAATACGGCACATAATACCCGTCCGGTGTTACTGGAAGTGAGGCCTCCGCGACACAGCCTAGGAGACTGAATGACCCTAAGTAACTGTTTCCGAATGACGACATGGATGTGCTAATCAACACTTTAAGATACACCCTGAACATTGAGGACACTGTTGAAGAAAAGTCAGTAGTGGACGAGCTTTTTGGAGGACTGAGACAAAAAGGTCAGAGTTTTTCCTATCATTGATAGCCTTAAAGGCCTTATCCAGGATGAGTGGAAGGACCCGGAAAGAGGTTTAAACGTCCCAAAGGAATTCAGAAGTCGTCGTCTTTTGTGTGACACAGAGGAAACAAAGATTTGGGACAATGTAACAAAAGTAGATGTCCCTATTGCTAAGGTGGTTAAGAAAACCGATCTACTGTTTGAAGATTCTACTCCGTTAAATGATGCCATGGATAGGAAAAACTCCAAGAAGCGTGGGAGACCTCAATGGCTACTCTGAAAACAAATATTGTGACAACTTCTTTTTGGTTAAGGCAACTAGAAGATCACCTTAAAGAAGAAAGTTCCAGAGAAGAGATCTTAGACTCCCTTCCGCTACTAAAATCGGCTACGCCTTTTTTGGCTGATGCTTCAGCTGAAACCATTAGTTTCTCAGCAAGAGAAGCAGCATTATCTAATGCGACAAGGAGGACACTCTGGCTGAGGCAATGGTTAGGGGATGTTCGTTCCAAGTCAAAATTTTGTGGCCTTCAATTTTCTGGTGAATTCCTCTTCGGGTAAGAACTGGATGAAATCCTAGACAAGGCAGCAGATAAGAAGAAAGGGTTTTCTGAGTCTAAACAACGACCAAAGAAGCAGTTTTTTCGTAATTTCCGATCAACTGAGGACCAGTCAAAATCCAAAAACAGACAAACCTGGAAACAAGGATTCTGGAAGGAAGTGTCTGGCCTGTTGAACCTAAATGTGATCAGCCCAGTCCATCCAGAAGAAAAAGGTATGGGTTATTATTCTCCTCTGTTTTTAATTAAAAAACCAAATGGAGCTTTTAGACTAATCACAAACCTAAAATATCTCAACAATTGGGTGACATATGTCAGATATAAAATGGAATCAGTAAAATGTGCTTCTCCATTGATATCCTACAAGGCCCTTTTATGTACCTTAGACCCAAGGATGCATATTATCATGTTACTATTCACCCAGAGCCACAAAAATACTTACGGTTTGCGGTGTTATCACCTTCAGGAGAAGAGTTTCATTTTGAATTCACGGCTTTACCTTTTGGTCTCGCCTCCGATCTCCACCAAGATCATGGCAGAAGTTGTAAAATACTTACGAACAGAAGAAGTCTTTGTTGTTCCATACCTAGACGAATTCCTACTGATCTGAGACTCTGTAGAGATTCAGAAGAAGTTCACAACATAAGTTCTACAGACTCTAGGATGGATCATAAATTTGGAAAAATCAGATCTTGCCCCAAATCACATAAAGGAATTCTTAGGAGTATCATTGAACTCTATAACACAAACCTCTAATCTTCCACAGGAGAAAGTAGACAGACTGCTAAAGAAGATCAGAGATTTCCAAAAGAAGGAATCAGTTTCAGTCTGGACAGCAGTGAGCCTTCTGGGGACCATGACCTCATGCAATCAAAGTGTGTCCTGGTGCCAAAATCACTCAAGGATTTTGCATTCTGGATCCTTTCAAAATGGAACAGAAGCTATCGCACTTCAGAAGATATCGCAAAAAATATTTTGGTGGTCACAAGAAAACATTCGGTCAATGTCAGCTATCCATTTAAAAGGCTCAGAGAATGTGGTAGCAGACTATCTCAGCAGGACTCAGATCCTTCCTCATGAATGGAGCCTGAATGAAGAAATCTTCATTCTAAGATGGGGTCTACCTGCTATCAAACTATTTGCTTCAAGAAAGAATTGCAAGGTGGAAAAATTCTACTCTCTGTATCCAAGACAGGTTCCTTGGGGACTAGATGCCTTCTCACAAGTCTGGAATCAAGACCTTGAATATGCCTTTGCCCCAATTCCGGTGATATACAAAGTGCTACATAAGCTATTAATCAGCCCAGCCAAAGTAATCCTAGTAGTGGCCGAAGAAAATTTGGTTCCCATTCCTACAAAAATTAGCACTGGATTTTCCGTTCATCCTTCCAAAGAGACTGGACCTCCTACATCAGGGCCCAGTCCTACATCAGAACCTGGGCTTCCTAAACTTATCTGCCTGGATCCTGAAAGCTCCTTCTTAAACTAGAATGGACTGTCATGTAAGGTAATAAAAACCTTAAGAAATAGTAGAAAGCTGGTAACTCATGCTATATATTTAAAAATATGGAAAAACTTTTGTTCGAAGGACATGCCTCATCAAGATACTCTCAATATCTGTCAGATTCTTGATTTTCTACAGGAAGGGTTCGAAAAAGGTCTACGGCCCAGTACCCTGAAATTCAGGTCTCGGCCTTAAGCTCCTTCTTTTCTACAGCTCTGGCGGAACACAGGTGGGTAAAAAGATTTTTCCAGGCCTGTCTTCGCCTACGTCCTACTATTAAAGAGTCATCCCTTCAGTGGGATTTATCATTAGTCTTAGATGCTTTAACCACGGATCCCTTTGAACCTAATGACCCTCACAACATGCGTTTCTTGACACCCCCGGGCAGCCATCACATCGGCTAGAAAGCTAAGTGCGCTGCAGGCCTCATCTGTTTGTGAACCTTACTTGATAGTCGCAGAAGATAGGATTACACTCAAATCTTAAGGGTGTTCCTCTACCGCTCTTTGTTACAGAGGAGGAGCATCAATTGATGAAATTTGGAAAGCAGCCACTTGGAGCACAAATGTCACCTTTGTAAGACATTATAGATGTCTGGAAAGTTCTTCAGGTTGTGTTCCCCCATGGGGGACGATATGGAAAAAAGGAATTAGTCCTTCGGTAATTGGGTTTCCATTAGTCCACCATGACAACGCTGATTTTTCCCTCCCATATATTTGCTGTAAAACTTGTATGTCATGACCTGAAAACTTGTATGTCATGACCTGCGGACGCGTAGGCCGTGACCTGCGGACGCGAATTCACATACTAAATAAAATTGAGTTGAAGCCGATACTGGTCTAGTTATTTGGTAAAACACTGGTGGGAGGTTGAGGGTGGACCTTTTAATGCTCTCAATTACAGAGGAAGGGGAAGCCACCTCCAGGGGGCCGTCATGGTGGACTAATGGAAGCCGAATTATTGGTGAGGACTAATTCCTTTTTTGCTTCACCAGTTTGTCGCCTTACAACATTTGAGAAAAATCGGATTGCTTTCATGTCATTCAGGTTTTTTTTGCAGATCTATTGCCATTTTTGGAGGTACCTGGTCTTCATGTGAGACAAAAAATAGTGCTGGCTGCAATTTTTTTCCTCACTGTCTGAACATCCGTGTAAAAAAAGGACATGTGAATAGACCTATAGGAAACACTGGGTCTGTATGCCATCCGCAAAAACACCGATAGCACACGAACATCAAAAATTCTGAATGAGCCCTAAATGGTACATTACCAGGACAACCTTCACAATACACATAAAATACTAAGAAACTAAATCTCTCCTCACAAAACACTAGTGGACTTTTACTGATCGTGTTTCCATGATGCGATTGGGCCGAGCCCTTCCCCCTGCATTGCATTTCTAATGTTCCAATGTTATCGTCCCATGTGACTGCACTCTAAACATTCAGACTTTTTTTATTTTCATGAAAATATTGTATCGTTTATCGTGATACTTCTCAAGATATCGTATTGCACTTATTACATCAACAATTTACTGTTTTCCTGCCTTTTGTAGTTTTCCACCACAGCTTAATCTTAGTTTTCTGTGCAGATTTGATTTCCTTAAATCAGTGTCCCAGGATGATGTGGCCCCTTTATGGGTGAGGGGCCCGCAGTACTAGATCCTCCAGCTCATCCGGTTTCCTCATCTTCTTCTCCTCCAGACGCTCCTTCTCCTGAGTGACCACCAAGGATGGACAAGGACGAGATCACCAGAAGAATATTCAGCCTCGCCCTGGAGATCATCTCCCTGCTGAGCGGAGAGGTAATGGCCTCCACATTTCTATCATCTTTATGACCAGTCAGACATCGGGGGAGGCTCCATAATAGGGAGAGACCGGAAGAAGCCCACATCCTCTAGAACAGCTTCCAGACCTAAAATAAAGGAAAAGAGAAGAACAGAATACGGCCCAGAATTGTATGTGAAATCTGTCGTCCAGCCAGGAATTGCATTTATTTCCTCCCTTACACTCTGGGGTTTGGCGGCTGTAGAGTGGGGCTGCCCGGTGCACCAGGAGCAGGCTATAGTGCAATTCTATGGCAGGCCAGACCAAATCCACTGCTATCCGTCGGATTTATCAGGCGGCCATAGCCCCGGGGGAGAATCGTATGCCGGCGCTAAGTGCTCCCATATGATAAATGGAAAGACTAAAGCTTAGAAGAAAGCAAAAGACAAGGACCCTGGTGTTGCTGCTGCAATCAGTCTGCTCTGGAGATCTTTCCGCAGCCTGCACCTGAACTCGTGGTCCGGTGGTTGCAGCCAGTGTGTCATCCACCTCTGAGCCGCAAAATCGGGCAGAAATAAATCTGCTCTGATATTTTTGGTGGAGAAATGGGGCCGCAGAAACAACCAACAGCCATGTATCTGAGCCCATTGAAGCCCGTGCTAGTTGTGGGGAAAAACAACGAGCACACGTTCCTATAAAATAAATGGTCATATTTATGTCTTAGTCAATGTACAATGAATCTAATATACTAATGCAGTCTCTAAATTACTGGAGATGGGACTGATCCAGGGATTATTCTCATTGTCCAATATGGACAATGTCTTTTTCCCCTAGGACCCTGTAAATAAGATGGCGGCTGATGGCTGGTCCAAGCAGCAACATCGTTGTTTAGTAAATCATTTATTAAATTATTTTATATTGTTCCCTTATAAAGAATGGCTGGACCATTATACAACCTCTTGTGTCAACCCCTCATCCTCATAGTCTGTAAGCTCTTGTGAGCAGGGCCCTCACTCCTATTGTTCCATATGACTGTTGTTCTTTGTAATGTAATATAGTTGTATATGTCCCCTATGATTTGTAAAGCGCTACGGAATTTGATGGCGCTATATAAATAAAGATTATTATTATTATTATATTTATGGAGTTGGGAACAAATTTTCTACCACTAAATGTCTCTTTCCATACGCAGGATTGCACAATAGTGAAGAAGACATCAGGTAACAATATTGCCCCCAGCAGCCATTATCAGCTGTCAGGTGGGTGGAGCAGGAGCCGGGGCCCCATCACAGAGCCAGGAGAAGGATGGAGCAGGAGCCGGGGCCCCATCACAGAGCCAGGAGGTGGAGGGAGCAGGAGGCGGAGCCCCATCCCAGAGCCAAGAGGAGGAGAGAGCAGGAGCCGGGGCCCCATCACAGAGCCAGGAGGAGGATGGAGCAGGGGCCCCATCACAGAGCCAGGAGGAGGATGGAGCAGGAGCCGGGGCCCCATCACAGAGCCGCCTCCTCTCTCCCTGATCCATGAGCAGAGGATCCTAGAACTGACCATGAAGATGACTGCGCTGCTGACTGGAGAGGTGACACTGCTGGGGATGCTGGGAAATGATCCAGTAACGGCACTGGAGGGGTCTGGGTGATGACTGTGTCATTGTGTGTGTCAGGTTCCTATAAGGTGTCAGGATGTGGCTGTGTATTTCTCCATGGAGGAGCGGGAGTATATAGAGGGACACAAGGACTGGTACCAGGACGTCATGATGGAGGACCCCCGGCCCCGCACATCACACGGTAAGTAATCATCAGGTAGCAGGTGATTGTGTTGCCTTAATACCACATAATATGCACACGTCTACTTGCATTTACTGTGTACATTGTCCTTATCTGTTGGACCTTACTGAGCCATCAAATACCAGAACACTTCTAGCCTCCTAGCGGCAACCTACTAGTACAATAACTATCTGGATATCATTTTGTTACATCTGTGGACTAAAAAGGTTAGCGGTTCTGTTGTCGAAAGAAATTGAAGTCCAACCCTACAAAGTGGCTTTTCAAGAAAATGTGTCCAGTCAATGAAGTTGTTGCCACTGGTATTGTCCCATCTTCCTTATCACATGCAGCTGTCACCCCCATCCTGGAGACGCATCTCTGGACCCATCCACTCCGCTGAACTATCGCCCAATCTCACTACTTGAATTTGCTTCAAAACTCCTGGAACTACATGTCCATCTGAAACTACCCACCTAGGTTTCCGTTAACTCGCTCTTTGGGTTGAAAACCAGATTGTAGTTTGCCAATCACTTCATGGAGACTGCCCTGACCAAAGTCTCTAATGACCTAATGTCAGCCAAGGGAAGACATCACTACTCTGCTCTCCTCCTCCTTGACCGCTCCTCTGCCTCTGACAGCCATTCTGCTGCAGACGCTTTCTTCTCTTGGTATCACTGACCTGGCCCTCTCTTAGATTTCCTCATCTCTCCAACCGGACGTTCAGTGTCTATAACTCTCACACCACCCCTCACCTCGCCCCCTCTCTGTTGGGGTCCCTCAAGGTTTTGTCCTGGGATCCCTGCTCTTCACCGTCTACACCAAAGGCCTGTGACATCTAATTGGGTCCCGTTACATCTTTCAATACCATCCTATGCAGATGACACACTTCTATATCTCTGGCCCACATTTCACCTCTCTCTCATCCAAAATTCCAGTGTGTCCATCAGCAACATCCTTCTCTTCAGTTTTCTAAAACTTTGCATGGAAAAAATGGAACTCATAGGCCCAGATATATAAAAATTGGTGATATCTGCCTTTGTGCAGTTTCCTCACTCCTGTGTTAGTTGCGCCAGATAATTTAATAATGGGTCACAGTGTTCAATTATCTTCTGCAATCTGTACTGCTTGGGAAAGTGTGGACCCTGTTGCACCTTTTTATTTTTGGTGCATTTTTATTGTAGACCGTGCACCACAATAAATCTAGAGCAAACTCCAACTAAGCACTACCACTCCCCTATAGGTGCAGAGGTTTCAGAAGTGGTGGCCATAGTGCAACCGGTTATAGCGCAGACACTTTAAAAAGCACACTGGACATTTTTGGAGCAAAGTCAGACAAAAAACTGGCACAACAGCCAATCTGGCCCATAGTCCATCCCCCAAGTTTCCTAACACATCCCTCTCAGCAGAACTGACCATCACAGTCCATGTCTCTACGCTATCCCTAATCCCAAAAGTCCACTACAAAACAAATATCCAAAGGAAGTGGCATTAGGGTAATTTTTGCCTTCTCATTTAATCCTCACATCCAATTCCTTACTACAACCTGCTGCCTCCATCGTAAGAACATCTCTCTCATCTGACCCTTCCTCTGAGTCCATGCCCTCATCATTTCCCCTTTGGACAATTGCAATATTCTTCTTTGTGGTATTTTTACCCGTTTACTGAAACATATTCAATTTAAACTTCTATAATGGACATTTAGTCCAAACTTTCAGTTTTCATTTTAGGGGGTCCACTTTAAAATTGGATTAGTGTGTCATGGGCCTGTGTGGGCAATTCCTTCACTGATGATTCTCAATTGGCGTCCTGGAGGATAAAAGTCCTGGAGTTGATTTGAGTTGCGGTGATTGCATTTGGAAGTTTTTGCTGTGAAGAAAACATGTGGTCAAAGGAGCTTTCCGTGCAGGTCATGCAAGCCATCCGTAAAAACAAATGTCCTGCAAAAACTGAAATAAACGCATCCAAAAAAATTGCTACAATACTAAGAGCGGCAAAATCTACAGTTTGGTGCAAAGACCTGGATGCCCACAGAAGACAACAGTGGTGGATGATTTCCATGGAGAAGACAAACCATTAAGTGATCACCACTCTCCGTGATGTCGACAATGGATTAATATCCAAATCCATAAAGAGAAGACTGTATGAGAGTAAGTCCAGAGGGTTCTCTGCATGGTGCAAGCCACTCCTAAGCCTCAAGAATAAAAAAGCTAAAAACCATCTAAAGGTTCTGAACCAAGAGCAACCTCTACCAGAATAATGGAAAGAAGAAAGTCTGAAGGGGAGGTATGCACACAGCGAAGGTAGCATGAGCTGGGGCAGGCGCGGCGGAGGCGGTGTGTTGGCTGCGGGCAGGCGCGGCGGAGGCGGTGTGTTGGCTGCGGGCAGGCGCGGCGGAGGCGGTGTGTTGGCTGCGGGCAGGCGTGGCGGAGGCGGTGTGCTGCCAGGGGCTCTGGTTCACTAGTAGTTATTGATTTTGTGAAACCTAAAACAAGGCGACCCCAGAGTTTATTTTAGCAAAGAAGTGGAACATTCCTGAATGGTCTCTGATCTCCGCCTTTTTGCGCCTTATTTCACTTACTATAGACTAAACTTCAAACAGAAACAAACAAGCAGCCCCGCAGTAGTGGAGGAGACCACAATGTCTGGTGATGTCCATGAGCTCTAGATGTCAGGCAGTCACTTCCCACCCAAGTATTAGTAAGATATATCGTATATACTCGAGTATAAGCCGAGGTTTTTAGCATAAAAAAATGTGCTAAAAATCATAACTCTAGTCTAAGGGAAAAAAAACCCTCTGTGCTCACCTTTCCAATGTCCCCCACAAGTACTCTTCTGTCTACAGCTTCGGCTCAGTCTTTGGGTCCCCGCGCACTGGGTCGCACACACCATGACTTCAGCTGCTTGCCGACATCATAGTGTGTGGGCCTCATCGGCACATGCTATGATGTCAGCAAGCGGCTGAAGGCATGGGGTATGCGACGGCATCACGCGGGGACCCGAAGACTGAGCCAAAGCTGAATATAGAAGAGGGGGGGGGGGGATGCGGGGGGATGTCGTAAAGGTGAATACAGAGTTGTTTTTTTTTTGGAGGTTGGGAGGGGGGCAGACACTGGCTATGTACTGGGGGTGGAGGCACTGGCTATGTACTGGGGGTCTGCATTGATGTGCCGGATCGGGGAATCCTCTGCATTGATGTGCCGGCTCGGGGAATCCTCTGCATTGATGTGCCGGCTCGGGGAATCCTCTGCATTGATGTGCCGGCTCGGGGAATCCTCTGCATTGATGTGCCGGCTCGGGGAATCCTCTGCATAGATGTGGGGGTCGGGGAATCCTCTGCATAGATGTGAGGGGTTGGGGAATCCTTTTTTTAAATGTATCGGATCATCGGAAGAGCAGGAACCATGTCATCCGCAAAATATCATGAAATGATATCTCTATATGGTGTCTCTACATCTCCCAGTTGATTTTTAATCTACTTTTCCATATCGTCCCCCATGATGTTCCCCTGGACAGGAAACTGAGAGCATTAAAAAGCTCCTCCCTCAACCTCCCACCAGTGTTTTTCCTGTCCCTACAGGGCTGCTTGCTCCACCGGGGCCTTCCTAGTCCGGGCTCCTTGGAAGTTCTACTTGGGGTCTCCAGGTCCCGGGTTGCCCATCGGGCTGTGCTGGCGGCCACACGGCTCCATGCAGGTCAGCAGCAGCCCATAATAATAATAATACGGCACATAATACCCGTCCGGTGTTACTGGAAGTGAGGCCTCCGCGACACAGCCTAGGAGACTGAATGACCCTAAGTAACTGTTTCCGAATGACGACATGGATGTGCTAATCAACACTTTAAGATACACCCTGAACATTGAGGACACTGTTGAAGAAAAGTCAGTAGTGGACGAGCTTTTTGGAGGACTGAGACAAAAAGGTCAGAGTTTTTCCTATCATTGATAGCCTTAAAGGCCTTATCCAGGATGAGTGGAAGGACCCGGAAAGAGGTTTAAACGTCCCAAAGGAATTCAGAAGTCGTCGTCTTTTGTGTGACACAGAGGAAACAAAGATTTGGGACAATGTAACAAAAGTAGATGTCCCTATTGCTAAGGTGGTTAAGAAAACCGATCTACTGTTTGAAGATTCTACTCCGTTAAATGATGCCATGGATAGGAAAAACTCCAAGAAGCGTGGGAGACCTCAATGGCTACTCTGAAAACAAATATTGTGACAACTTCTTTTTGGTTAAGGCAACTAGAAGATCACCTTAAAGAAGAAAGTTCCAGAGAAGAGATCTTAGACTCCCTTCCGCTACTAAAATCGGCTACGCCTTTTTTGGCTGATGCTTCAGCTGAAACCATTAGTTTCTCAGCAAGAGAAGCAGCATTATCTAATGCGACAAGGAGGACACTCTGGCTGAGGCAATGGTTAGGGGATGTTCGTTCCAAGTCAAAATTTTGTGGCCTTCAATTTTCTGGTGAATTCCTAAGAACTGGATGAAATCCTAGACAAGGCAGCAGATAAGAAGAAAGGGTTTTCTGAGTCTAAACAACGACCAAAGAAGCAGTTTTTTCGTAATTTCCGATCAACTGAGGACCAGTCAAAATCCAAAAACAGACAAACCTGGAAACAAGGATTCTGGAAGGAAGTGTCTGGCCTGTTGAACCTAAATGTGATCAGCCCAGTCCATCCAGAAGAAAAAGGTATGGGTTATTATTCTCCTCTGTTTTTAATTAAAAAACCAAATGGAGCTTTTAGACTAATCACAAACCTAAAATATCTCAACAATTGGGTGACATATGTCAGATATAAAATGGAATCAGTAAAATGTGCTTCTCCATTGATATCCTACAAGGCCCTTTTATGTACCTTAGACCCAAGGATGCATATTATCATGTTACTATTCACCCAGAGCCACAAAAATACTTACGGTTTGCGGTGTTATCACCTTCAGGAGAAGAGTTTCATTTTGAATTCACGGCTTTACCTTTTGGTCTCGCCTCCGATCTCCACCAAGATCATGGCAGAAGTTGTAAAATACTTACGAACAGAAGAAGTCTTTGTTGTTCCATACCTAGACGAATTCCTACTGATCTGAGACTCTGTAGAGATTCAGAAGAAGTTCACAACATAAGTTCTACAGACTCTAGGATGGATCATAAATTTGGAAAAATCAGATCTTGCCCCAAATCACATAAAGGAATTCTTAGGAGTATCATTGAACTCTATAACACAAACCTCTAATCTTCCACAGGAGAAAGTAGACAGACTGCTAAAGAAGATCAGAGATTTCCAAAAGAAGGAATCAGTTTCAGTCTGGACAGCAGTGAGCCTTCTGGGGACCATGACCTCATGCAATCAAAGTGTGTCCTGGTGCCAAAATCACTCAAGGATTTTGCATTCTGGATCCTTTCAAAATGGAACAGAAGCTATCGCACTTCAGAAGATATCGCAAAAAATATTTTGGTGGTCACAAGAAAACATTCGGTCAATGTCAGCTATCCATTTAAAAGGCTCAGAGAATGTGGTAGCAGACTATCTCAGCAGGACTCAGATCCTTCCTCATGAATGGAGCCTGAATGAAGAAATCTTCATTCTAAGATGGGGTCTACCTGCTATCAAACTATTTGCTTCAAGAAAGAATTGCAAGGTGGAAAAATTCTACTCTCTGTATCCAAGACAGGTTCCTTGGGGACTAGATGCCTTCTCACAAGTCTGGAATCAAGACCTTGAATATGCCTTTGCCCCAATTCCGGTGATATACAAAGTGCTACATAAGCTATTAATCAGCCCAGCCAAAGTAATCCTAGTAGTGGCCGAAGAAAATTTGGTTCCCATTCCTACAAAAATTAGCACTGGATTTTCCGTTCATCCTTCCAAAGAGACTGGACCTCCTACATCAGGGCCCAGTCCTACATCAGAACCTGGGCTTCCTAAACTTATCTGCCTGGATCCTGAAAGCTCCTTCTTAAACTAGAATGGACTGTCATGTAAGGTAATAAAAACCTTAAGAAATAGTAGAAAGCTGGTAACTCATGCTATATATTTAAAAATATGGAAAAACTTTTGTTCGAAGGACATGCCTCATCAAGATACTCTCAATATCTGTCAGATTCTTGATTTTCTACAGGAAGGGTTCGAAAAAGGTCTACGGCCCAGTACCCTGAAATTCAGGTCTCGGCCTTAAGCTCCTTCTTTTCTACAGCTCTGGCGGAACACAGGTGGGTAAAAAGATTTTTCCAGGCCTGTCTTCGCCTACGTCCTACTATTAAAGAGTCATCCCTTCAGTGGGATTTATCATTAGTCTTAGATGCTTTAACCACGGATCCCTTTGAACCTAATGACCCTCACAACATGCGTTTCTTGACACCCCCGGGCAGCCATCACATCGGCTAGAAAGCTAAGTGCGCTGCAGGCCTCATCTGTTTGTGAACCTTACTTGATAGTCGCAGAAGATAGGATTACACTCAAATCTTAAGGGTGTTCCTCTACCGCTCTTTGTTACAGAGGAGGAGCATCAATTGATGAAATTTGGAAAGCAGCCACTTGGAGCACAAATGTCACCTTTGTAAGACATTATAGATGTCTGGAAAGTTCTTCAGGTTGTGTTCCCCCATGGGGGACGATATGGAAAAAAGGAATTAGTCCTTCGGTAATTGGGTTTCCATTAGTCCACCATGACAACGCTGATTTTTCCCTCCCATATATTTGCTGTAAAACTTGTATGTCATGACCTGAAAACTTGTATGTCATGACCTGCGGACGCGTAGGCCGTGACCTGCGGACGCGAATTCACATACTAAATAAAATTGAGTTGAAGCCGATACTGGTCTAGTTATTTGGTAAAACACTGGTGGGAGGTTGAGGGTGGACCTTTTAATGCTCTCAATTACAGAGGAAGGGGAAGCCACCTCCAGGGGGCCGTCATGGTGGACTAATGGAAGCCGAATTATTGGTGAGGACTAATTCCTTTTTTGCTTCACCAGTTTGTCGCCTTACAACATTTGAGAAAAATCGGATTGCTTTCATGTCATTCAGGTTTTTTTTGCAGATCTATTGCCATTTTTGGAGGTACCTGGTCTTCATGTGAGACAAAAAATAGTGCTGGCTGCAATTTTTTTCCTCACTGTCTGAACATCCGTGTAAAAAAAGGACATGTGAATAGACCTATAGGAAACACTGGGTCTGTATGCCATCCGCAAAAACACCGATAGCACACGAACATCAAAAATTCTGAATGAGCCCTAAATGGTACATTACCAGGACAACCTTCACAATACACATAAAATACTAAGAAACTAAATCTCTCCTCACAAAACACTAGTGGACTTTTACTGATCGTGTTTCCATGATGCGATTGGGCCGAGCCCTTCCCCCTGCATTGCATTTCTAATGTTCCAATGTTATCGTCCCATGTGACTGCACTCTAAACATTCAGACTTTTTTTATTTTCATGAAAATATTGTATCGTTTATCGTGATACTTCTCAAGATATCGTATTGCACTTATTACATCAACAATTTACTGTTTTCCTGCCTTTTGTAGTTTTCCACCACAGCTTAATCTTAGTTTTCTGTGCAGATTTGATTTCCTTAAATCAGTGTCCCAGGATGATGTGGCCCCTTTATGGGTGAGGGGCCCGCAGTACTAGATCCTCCAGCTCATCCGGTTTCCTCATCTTCTTCTCCTCCAGACGCTCCTTCTCCTGAGTGACCACCAAGGATGGACAAGGACGAGATCACCAGAAGAATATTCAGCCTCGCCCTGGAGATCATCTCCCTGCTGAGCGGAGAGGTAATGGCCTCCACATTTCTATCATCTTTATGACCAGTCAGACATCGGGGGAGGCTCCATAATAGGGAGAGACCGGAAGAAGCCCACATCCTCTAGAACAGCTTCCAGACCTAAAATAAAGGAAAAGAGAAGAACAGAATACGGCCCAGAATTGTATGTGAAATCTGTCGTCCAGCCAGGAATTGCATTTATTTCCTCCCTTACACTCTGGGGTTTGGCGGCTGTAGAGTGGGGCTGCCCGGTGCACCAGGAGCAGGCTATAGTGCAATTCTATGGCAGGCCAGACCAAATCCACTGCTATCCGTCGGATTTATCAGGCGGCCATAGCCCCGGGGGAGAATCGTATGCCGGCGCTAAGTGCTCCCATATGATAAATGGAAAGACTAAAGCTTAGAAGAAAGCAAAAGACAAGGACCCTGGTGTTGCTGCTGCAATCAGTCTGCTCTGGAGATCTTTCCGCAGCCTGCACCTGAACTCGTGGTCCGGTGGTTGCAGCCAGTGTGTCATCCACCTCTGAGCCGCAAAATCGGGCAGAAATAAATCTGCTCTGATATTTTTGGTGGAGAAATGGGGCCGCAGAAACAACCAACAGCCATGTATCTGAGCCCATTGAAGCCCGTGCTAGTTGTGGGGAAAAACAACGAGCACACGTTCCTATAAAATAAATGGTCATATTTATGTCTTAGTCAATGTACAATGAATCTAATATACTAATGCAGTCTCTAAATTACTGGAGATGGGACTGATCCAGGGATTATTCTCATTGTCCAATATGGACAATGTCTTTTTCCCCTAGGACCCTGTAAATAAGATGGCGGCTGATGGCTGGTCCAAGCAGCAACATCGTTGTTTAGTAAATCATTTATTAAATTATTTTATATTGTTCCCTTATAAAGAATGGCTGGACCATTATACAACCTCTTGTGTCAACCCCTCATCCTCATAGTCTGTAAGCTCTTGTGAGCAGGGCCCTCACTCCTATTGTTCCATATGACTGTTGTTCTTTGTAATGTAATATAGTTGTATATGTCCCCTATGATTTGTAAAGCGCTACGGAATTTGATGGCGCTATATAAATAAAGATTATTATTATTATTATATTTATGGAGTTGGGAACAAATTTTCTACCACTAAATGTCTCTTTCCATACGCAGGATTGCACAATAGTGAAGAAGACATCAGGTAACAATATTGCCCCCAGCAGCCATTATCAGCTGTCAGGTGGGTGGAGCAGGAGCCGGGGCCCCATCACAGAGCCAGGAGAAGGATGGAGCAGGAGCCGGGGCCCCATCACAGAGCCAGGAGGTGGAGGGAGCAGGAGGCGGAGCCCCATCCCAGAGCCAAGAGGAGGAGAGAGCAGGAGCCGGGGCCCCATCACAGAGCCAGGAGGAGGATGGAGCAGGGGCCCCATCACAGAGCCAGGAGGAGGATGGAGCAGGAGCCGGGGCCCCATCACAGAGCCGCCTCCTCTCTCCCTGATCCATGAGCAGAGGATCCTAGAACTGACCATGAAGATGACTGCGCTGCTGACTGGAGAGGTGACACTGCTGGGAATGCTGGGAAATGATCCAGTAACGGCACTGGAGGGGTCTGGGTGATGACTGTGTCATTGTGTGTGTCAGGTTCCTATAAGGTGTCAGGATGTGGCTGTGTATTTCTCCATGGAGGAGCGGGAGTATATAGAGGGACACAAGGACTGGTACCAGGACGTCATGATGGAGGACCCCCGGCCCCGCACATCACACGGTAAGTAATCATCAGGTAGCAGGTGATTGTGTTGCCTTAATACCACATAATATGCACACGTCTACTTGCATTTACTGTGTACATTGTCCTTATCTGTTGGACCTTACTGAGCCATCAAATACCAGAACACTTCTAGCCTCCTAGCGGCAACCTACTAGTACAATAACTATCTGGATATCATTTTGTTACATCTGTGGACTAAAAAGGTTAGCGGTTCTGTTGTCGAAAGAAATTGAAGTCCAACCCTACAAAGTGGCTTTTCAAGAAAATGTGTCCAGTCAATGAAGTTGTTGCCACTGGTATTGTCCCATCTTCCTTATCACATGCAGCTGTCACCCCCATCCTGGAGACGCATCTCTGGACCCATCCACTCCGCTGAACTATCGCCCAATCTCACTACTTGAATTTGCTTCAAAACTCCTGGAACTACATGTCCATCTGAAACTACCCACCTAGGTTTCCGTTAACTCGCTCTTTGGGTTGAAAACCAGATTGTAGTTTGCCAATCACTTCATGGAGACTGCCCTGACCAAAGTCTCTAATGACCTAATGTCAGCCAAGGGAAGACATCACTACTCTGCTCTCCTCCTCCTTGACCGCTCCTCTGCCTCTGACAGCCATTCTGCTGCAGACGCTTTCTTCTCTTGGTATCACTGACCTGGCCCTCTCTTAGATTTCCTCATCTCTCCAACCGGACGTTCAGTGTCTATAACTCTCACACCACCCCTCACCTCGCCCCCTCTCTGTTGGGGTCCCTCAAGGTTTTGTCCTGGGATCCCTGCTCTTCACCGTCTACACCAAAGGCCTGTGACATCTAATTGGGTCCCGTTACATCTTTCAATACCATCCTATGCAGATGACACACTTCTATATCTCTGGCCCACATTTCACCTCTCTCTCATCCAAAATTCCAGTGTGTCCATCAGCAACATCCTTCTCTTCAGTTTTCTAAAACTTTGCATGGAAAAAATGGAACTCATAGGCCCAGATATATAAAAATTGGTGATATCTGCCTTTGTGCAGTTTCCTCACTCCTGTGTTAGTTGCGCCAGATAATTTAATAATGGGTCACAGTGTTCAATTATCTTCTGCAATCTGTACTGCTTGGGAAAGTGTGGACCCTGTTGCACCTTTTTATTTTTGGTGCATTTTTATTGTAGACCGTGCACCACAATAAATCTAGAGCAAACTCCAACTAAGCACTACCACTCCCCTATAGGTGCAGAGGTTTCAGAAGTGGTGGCCATAGTGCAACCGGTTATAGCGCAGACACTTTAAAAAGCACACTGGACATTTTTGGAGCAAAGTCAGACAAAAAACTGGCACAACAGCCAATCTGGCCCATAGTCCATCCCCCAAGTTTCCTAACACATCCCTCTCAGCAGAACTGACCATCACAGTCCATGTCTCTACGCTATCCCTAATCCCAAAAGTCCACTACAAAACAAATATCCAAAGGAAGTGGCATTAGGGTAATTTTTGCCTTCTCATTTAATCCTCACATCCAATTCCTTACTACAACCTGCTGCCTCCATCGTAAGAACATCTCTCTCATCTGACCCTTCCTCTGAGTCCATGCCCTCATCATTTCCCCTTTGGACAATTGCAATATTCTTCTTTGTGGTATTTTTACCCGTTTACTGAAACATATTCAATTTAAACTTCTATAATGGACATTTAGTCCAAACTTTCAGTTTTCATTTTAGGGGGTCCACTTTAAAATTGGATTAGTGTGTCATGGGCCTGTGTGGGCAATTCCTTCACTGATGATTCTCAATTGGCGTCCTGGAGGATAAAAGTCCTGGAGTTGATTTGAGTTGCGGTGATTGCATTTGGAAGTTTTTGCTGTGAAGAAAACATGTGGTCAAAGGAGCTTTCCGTGCAGGTCATGCAAGCCATCCGTAAAAACAAATGTCCTGCAAAAACTGAAATAAACGCATCCAAAAAAATTGCTACAATACTAAGAGCGGCAAAATCTACAGTTTGGTGCAAAGACCTGGATGCCCACAGAAGACAACAGTGGTGGATGATTTCCATGGAGAAGACAAACCATTAAGTGATCACCACTCTCCGTGATGTCGACAATGGATTAATATCCAAATCCATAAAGAGAAGACTGTATGAGAGTAAGTCCAGAGGGTTCTCTGCATGGTGCAAGCCACTCCTAAGCCTCAAGAATAAAAAAGCTAAAAACCATCTAAAGGTTCTGAACCAAGAGCAACCTCTACCAGAATAATGGAAAGAAGAAAGTCTGAAGGGGAGGTATGCACACAGCGAAGGTAGCATGAGCTGGGGCAGGCGCGGCGGAGGCGGTGTGTTGGCTGCGGGCAGGCGCGGCGGAGGCGGTGTGTTGGCTGCGGGCAGGCGCGGCGGAGGCGGTGTGTTGGCTGCGGGCAGGCGTGGCGGAGGCGGTGTGCTGCCAGGGGCTCTGGTTCACTAGTAGTTATTGATTTTGTGAAACCTAAAACAAGGCGACCCCAGAGTTTATTTTAGCAAAGAAGTGGAACATTCCTGAATGGTCTCTGATCTCCGCCTTTTTGCGCCTTATTTCACTTACTATAGACTAAACTTCAAACAGAAACAAACAAGCAGCCCCGCAGTAGTGGAGGAGACCACAATGTCTGGTGATGTCCATGAGCTCTAGATGTCAGGCAGTCACTTCCCACCCAAGTATTAGTAAGATATATCGTATATACTCGAGTATAAGCCGAGGTTTTTAGCATAAAAAAATGTGCTAAAAATCATAACTCTAGTCTAAGGGAAAAAAAACCCTCTGTGCTCACCTTTCCAATGTCCCCCACAAGTACTCTTCTGTCTACAGCTTCGGCTCAGTCTTTGGGTCCCCGCGCACTGGGTCGCACACACCATGACTTCAGCTGCTTGCCGACATCATAGTGTGTGGGCCTCATCGGCACATGCTATGATGTCAGCAAGCGGCTGAAGGCATGGGGTATGCGACGGCATCACGCGGGGACCCGAAGACTGAGCCAAAGCTGAATATAGAAGAGGGGGGGGGGGGATGCGGGGGGATGTCGTAAAGGTGAATACAGAGTTGTTTTTTTTTTGGAGGTTGGGAGGGGGGCAGACACTGGCTATGTACTGGGGGTGGAGGCACTGGCTATGTACTGGGGGTTAAAGCTGGATCGTGTGAAGAGATTTCCCCTCCTGCTGTTTATTTTTCACATACACGTATAGATTTTTTTTTGGGAGATATCTCAATACTTCGCAGTATACGCTCTGCCGATATAGGTTTAATATCCTGGTCGGATCATGCACCGGTCACGGCTGAATTGTCGTTCCTAAACCCCCCTCCTCGACCTCTCCACTGGAGACTCAATGAGACCCTCCTATCCCACAATGTTACCAAAGAAGCTTTACTCACTTCCTTACTACAATATTTTGCCGATAACTCCCCATCAGCCCCATCACTGCCTATCTTATGGGAAGCACATGAAGTAGTTTACTGTGGATATGCTATATCCCAGGGCGCTTATAAAAAGAAAGCAGTAGAAGCGGTGCAACAACAATGTGTACGGGAGCTTACAACATTGGAAAGCAAGTTGGTTGCCCGCCCATCGCTCACGATCTTGCAAAAAGTCGTAGCCACCCGGGCCCAATTAAGAGAGATCTAGTAGGAGCAGAAAAGCTGCTACGCTACTCCCGCCAGCGTTTCTTTGAATACGGTAACAGGGCGCATGCGCTACTAGCCCGCCAACTCCAGGATAGGGCAGTGGCAACTAACCCACATAGCCTCTGGGATAATACAGGTACTGCCCACTATAAACCTGAGAAGATAGCACAAATATTTGAAACTTATTATCATGATCTGTATAATCTTCCTACTCGTCCCTCCTCAGGTTCCCAGGGGTCTTTGGAGCAATACCTTAGTGAATGTAACTTTCCTAAATTGTCCTCTACTGCTCTGGGATTACTGAACCAAGAGATTACGGAAGAGGAAATACGGGACGTAATTAAGGCCCTTCCAAATGGAAAATCACCGGGTCCCGACGGCTTGCCATATGCTTATTTTAAAACATATCTGGATATCCTGACCCCTTATATGATCAAACTATTTAATGCTTTTATGACAGGCACCCCAATACCTGAGGCTATGTTGCGGTCTTTTATTACGGTAATCCCGAAACCAGGAAAAGATCCCCTAGATTGTACCAGTTATCGCCCTATATCCTTGTTGAACTCCGAACTGAAGATCTTTACTAAAATATTGGCGAACAGATTAGGGGAGTGGCTCCTGCACCTCATACATAAAGATCAGGTGGGCTTTGTGCGTTTCAGGCAGGCAGGGGATAATACACGGCGACTAGCTGATTTACTTGAGGTTATTAGGAAAACGAACCGGAGCGCTCTCTTCTTAAGCTTAGACGCTGAAAAGGAGTTTGATCGCCTGGATTGGGGGTTCATGATGGCGACTCTACGGCACTTTGGTATGAAGGGGCCGTTCTTACAGGCTTTGCAGGGACTTTACTCTATTCGGCAATACGTCTTCCTCATGCTAACTCCTTGTTTTTTGCAATCCGTAATGGAACTAGACAGGGATGCCCACTTTCCTCCCTATTATGTGCCCTGAGTATAGAGCCGCTGGCAGCATACATTCGCTCATCAGTAGATGTGACGGGGATACGAGGGAGGGACAAACAATTCAAGATCTCTCTTTTCGCTGATGATGTGCTTTTGACACTTACAAACCCTATAATAAGTCTCCCAAATCTCCACAAATTATTGGATAACTACAGCCACTTCTCCGGATATAAGATCAATAATAATAAAACGGAAGCCCTTCCCATAAACCTCTCCCTAGAGGAGCTAAGCGCCCTTAAGAGCTCTTTCAAATATATATGGCAAACAGAGTCACTGAAGTACTTAGGGATCAGGATAACCCGCACATATAAGACTCTATATGCAGCAAACTTTCCACCAATGATTAAGGAAATTCAAGACCTTCTAACTAAGTGGCAGCCTCTGCATATTTCCTTGTTGGGTCGTATAGCGGCTGTAAAGATGTCTATTTTGCCAAAATTGCTATATTTGTTCGAAACTCTTCCAGTGGCGGACCCAATGGCGGTCCTGGGTAGATTGCAATCAATGTGTTTGGGGTTTGTATGGGGAGGTAGGAGTCACAGGATATAAAGCGGTGCTAACGGCAGGAACTACTAGTGGAGGATTAGCCCTCACTGATATTAAGCTTTGTTATCTGGCGACTCATCTCCGTCATATCACCTCATGGTCCACAATGCATGCATATAATAGATGGACAGAGCTGGAGAAACTATGGCTAGCCCCACTACACCCGGCCACGCTAATATGGGGCCCCCCACCAGTCAGCATAGTACCCCCTCTGTTAGGTCCTATGCAATTTACCCGAGATATCTGGTTTAGATGTAGGGTACGTTTCCAATTAGCTCCTCTGTAATCATTACTTACCCCAATTCCTTTTACATCCCACCTCCCAGATAGTCTCACTAGTAGCTATAGACCCTGGGTTCAGGCAGGTACATTTCAAATTCGAACTCTATTAGACCCCCTTACACGTAAGATACTCACTCTAAGGGAATTAGTGGAGAAACATTCTTGCCTGGCGGGGGCGGACTTCACCTATCATCAGATCAAACATTTTATCTCATCTCTATTGGGATCGGAAACCCCCCCCCCCAGACCCAAACCCTTTGAGTTGATATGTTCAGAAGGTCCTTCTACCAAGGGCCTGATCTCCAGTCTGTACTCCCTTCTCAATGAACGTACTAATGTACCACACCCATACATGAGTAAGTGGGAATCGTGGAGGGTAAACGACTCACCCCTGAACAATGGCAGAACGTCTGGGCACGGTCACGCCAATCATCTATCTGCACCCTGTATAAAGAGAACCAACTCAAAATCCTACTAAATTGGTATCGTACTCCCCAGCTCCTACACAAGTTCTACCCACCTGTTCCTAATAAATGTTGGAGATGTGGAGGACCTGATGCTACATTGTTCCATATTTTCTGGAGTTGCCCCGCCTGGCTGGAGGTTAGGTCCCTTGTTGGGGGGATCCTTAATGTGCAAGTCCCATTGGACCCTGAAATGTATATACTGAATCTATATCCTAGTTCTCTCAGGGGTCCGAGTGCCAGGTTGTTCCTACACATAATAACGGCAGCGAAGTGCTTGATTTCTCTGAATTGGAGACGTCCTGCTTCTCCATCATTATTGGATTTGTATGCACGTCTTAGGGACCTCCGATCAATGGAATATATTCCGGCTGTGCTTCGTCATACCACAGATAAGTTTGAGAAGATCTGGACTCAATGGGACGTACATAACGCTAGATTGAGTTCCTAAATGTTAAGAGTGATCATATTATTTAGGATGTTATCACATCTACGCTGTGCCATAAGGAATGCTTTATTTATGTGACGATTGTTACTTTGTTCCTTCTCCTTTTTCTTTATTTGTTCTTTTTGTTTCTCTTTTATTGTTTTTGATATTTTGCAATTGCAAGATTTAGTAGTATTTTTAATACTTTTGTATGCCTCTTGCGAATCAGCATATATATGATTGTTCTTTTCTTTTTGAAAAATACAAAAATAAAGAGTTGATTAAAAAAAAAAGAAAGACAGGGGTAGTTACAGAGACACCGGTGACACGTGTTGCTTAGTGCTCTATCTCGTTCCTTTCATCCCCTCCCCCCGAGCATTATAATCTTTATTATTTCTAGTCAAATCCTGGGACGGAACCTCATAATCTGTACACATGTGACTGGTGACATAAGAGAACACATGATGTCATATATGTCCTTTACATAAAGCTACAAGGTGCAACTAATTGTAAAGATGGTCTAGTGTGCGGGAAGTGTCCTGCAGAGTCCAGCTACAGCTGTCACTCAGAGCCGTCATTGCAGACACATGGCAATAACTGTGTTCAAATCCACTCATTACAATTATTAATTAATTTGCATTCACAGTCGGGACCGGGATATTTTATCATTGTAGCTCCAGTCAGCATTTTTTTTATCCATGTGACATTCGGGTTTTGTGCCGTCATGCAAACGCGGATCATAAATAAAGCTTCATTACAGATGCATCAGTGCAGCCTAAAGGGCTAAAGCAAAGCACCCAGTGACTTTACCAGAGGTCACAGGTCAGAGAGGAATGTCTGTAACTAGGGGTCGTCTGTAAGTCAAGTGTCCTTAAGTTGGGACACCTGTGTATTTTATAATTGGATGAAGTACCCACGGCCTAGGAGAAAGGCTTGTGTCGTATGTGTAATGTTCATGCACTGTTATATACACTCACCGGCCACTTTATTAGGTACCACCTGTCCAACTGCTCGTTAACACTTAATTTCTAATCAGCCAATCACATGGCGGCAACTCAGTGCATTTAGGCATGTAGACATGGTCAAGACAATCTCCTGCAGTTCTCCCGAGCATCAGTATGGGGAAGAAAGGTGATTTGAGGCCTTTGAACGTGGCATGGTTGTTGGTGCCAGAAGGGCTGGTCTGAGTATTTCAGAAACTGCTGATCTACTGGGATTTTCACGCACAACCATTTCTAGGGTTTACAGAGAATGGTCCGAAAAAGAAAAAACATCCAGTGAGCGGCAGTTCTGTGGGCAGAAATGCCTTGTTGATGCCAGAGGTCAGAGGAGAATGGGCAGACTGGTTCGAGCCGATAGAAAGGCAACAGTGACTCAAATCGCCACCCGTTACAACCAAGGTAGGCAGAAGAGCATCTCTGAACACACAGTACGTCGAACTTTGAGGCAGATGGGCTACAGCAGCAGAAGACCACACCGGGTGCCACTCCTTTCAGCTAAGAACAGGAAACTGAGGCTACAATTTGCACAAGCTCATCGAAATTGGACAGTAGAAGATTGGAAAAACGTTGCCTGGTCTAGTGAGTCTCGATTTCTGCTGCGACATTCGGATGGTAGGGTCAGAATTTGGCGTCAACAACATGAAAGCATGGATCCATCCTGCCTTGTATCAGCGGCTCAGGCTGGTGGTGGTGGTGTCATGGATCCATCCTGCCTTGTATCAGCGGGTCAGGCTGGTGGTGGTGGTGTCATGGATCCATCCTGCCATGTATCAGCGGCTCAGGCTGGTGGTGCTGGTGTCATGGATCCATCCTTCCTTGTATCAGCGGGTCAGGCTGGTGGTGGTGGTGTCATGGTGTGGGGAATATTTTCTTGGCACTCTTTGGGCCCCTTGGTACAACGCCACAGCCTACCTGAGTATTGTTGCTGACCATGTCCATCCCTTTATGAGCACAATGTACCCTGTAACATCGGATGGCTACTTTCAGCAGGATAATGCGCCATGTCATAAAGCTGGAATCATCTCAGACTGGTTTCTTGAACATGACAATGAGGTCACTGGACTCAAATGGCCTCCACAGTCACCAGATCTCAATCCAATAGAGCATCTTTGGGATGTGGTGGAACGGGAGATTCGCATCATGGATGTGCAGCCGACAAATCTGCGGCAACCGTGTGATGCCATCATGTCAATATGGAGCAAAATCTCTGAGGAGCTTCCAGCACCTTGTTGAATCTATGCCACGAAGAATTGAGGCAGTTCTGAAGGCAAAAGGGGGTCCAACCCGTTACTAGCATGGTGTACCTTATAAAGTGGCCGGTGAGTGTAAGCAGATATTGTTTTGGACTTGTATCTTCTCAGCTTTAGGGTCCAGTAGTAGCAGAACATTTCCAGCTATTTTGCAGAACCAATTAAGCATTGAAGAACAGCAGAACTTCAACCATTATGGGTCCAAATTAGGGTTTGCCTGATGTATTGAAACCTTTGTAATTGCTTGATACCTTCACAGGTTGGGGAATCCTCTGTATAGGTGTGTGTGTGGGGGGGGGGGGGGGTCGGGGAATCCTCTATATAGATGTGAGGGGTCGGGGAATCCTCTGTATAGATGTGAGGTAGGGGGAATCCTCTGTATAGGTGTGGGGGTTGGTGAATCCTCTGAATAGATGTGGGGGGTCGGGGGAATCCTCTATATAGATGTGGAGGGTCGGGGAATCCTCTGTATGGGTGTGTGGGGTCGGGGAATCCTCTGTATAGATGTGTGGGGTCGGGGAA